>PUQB01000172.1:276315-338815 GCA_003024785.1 Selaginella tamariscina | reverse complement strand
TAAATAAATAAATAAATACGTACCAAAAATGTAGCTTTAGCTTGGGCAGCCAGCTCAGCATTTGTCCGTGCTTCTCTTAGCGCATCTAAGGTTCTGTGTTCGAGAGTCTTATCTAAGGCTATCCCCGACCACTCTGTAGATCCATCATGCTGCATTTCTGGTACTGCATGAACTCTAACCCACCTATGTCCTCCACTACTGGTGTCCACGCTGCATACACATAACGTGTGTGCGCGTGTGCGTGTGTGTGCGTATGTGCGTGCGTGTGTGTATATGCATACCGAAAGTTCTGGTCGAAAGGGGTCCCTGTAACTTGAGCTTGATGCACTAGAAGCTTAACGTGCTCCCAGTCATGCCGGTACACACTCATCCCTGTCATTCAAGTGCGTGCGTGTGTGTTTAAAATGATATTAAAAACCATCACGAATATTACACACACACATACCAAATGCTCTTCTAACATAAGTAGTTTCATCCGGAAATCCTGGATAAAAAATAGATAAATATTAAAAATAATAAAAAATAATAATAATATAATAATATTTAAGCACCTTGGGAGACACCAAGCATGCCAAACGCTCCTTTGCTTAAGTATGGAAAAGACTCTCTTCCCTTCTCATCTACTTTATATACAAAACACCTCCTGCATACATATTACGTATTATTAAACTTAATTAAAATATAATTAGAGGCTAAATTTATTAAAACATAGTTAATATCTAATTACTTATTGAAAGAGATAATTAAATAAATATTTAATTAATTTTGCAGCGACCTGGGATTAAGTCTGTAATCCTGCATAAACCATCAAAAACTAACATAACGTTAATATAATTAATGGCTAAAAAATATTTTATTATAGTTATTTGTGTGTGTGTGTGTGTGTGTGTGTGTATACAATATAGATACCGTTTAAGTTCCTGCTGGGACTCACGCAGCTCTGCTTCAACAAGCTTCACAGTGGTTATATCGCGCCCAGCAGCAAATGTGGCACTGGCTATCCATAGTATCCATTTATATTTCCCAGTTGAATCTGTATATACTGGGCCAATCACCTATTAAAAAAATAAATAAAACATAAATAAAAAAAAGTACATGATGTAATTAACATTAAATACTAGTATATTCTCCACAAGTATTTTATATATATATATATATATATTCACACATGAGAGAGAGAGCATGCATATATACTTCTATATCTGAAATTATATATTGCCAATTAGATAATGATGTGTGTTGTGTGTGTGTGTGTGTGTTTTTGTGTTTGTGTTAATATATTATATATTATAATATATATATATATATATATATTACATTGTCGTTGCAACGATATCGATTTGCAAAATTAACCACGGTTTTTCGTCTTTCAAGTCCTGAGCAGCATCATATGTACGCTCCTTATCGTCAGGGTGAAGAAAGGATATGTAGGCCTGGATACAAACTCCTCCATAGTATATCTACGTTAGAAAACACACATTACACACCTATGTATACAACATACACACATATATGCATGTATATATTTTTATTCTTATTATTTTTAATGTTATAAATAAATGTTATCTATTTATTATGGTATTAAAATACATAATTAATGAACTAATTACCCAAGTGCAGTGGGGAAAGCAGCACTACAGTGTTCAAAGTAGCGTCCATCACCACTCCAGTTCACAAGGAATTCATGGGGAAGTGTCCAGTAATTCATATACTCTTCTATTGTTTTCGCTCGTGTATGTCTACTCTCCACCCATGAATCCCAGAAATCCCCATTTGCGGATATCCTCGGCTTTGCAATGTCCAAAACCCACCTATAACTATCTGTAAACACCTGGATATGCATATACATATTGTGTGTGTGTGTGTGTGTGTGATATTACCTTGAGGCGGTATTCTATTTGGAAAGGCGCCTTTGTATGAGGAGCAGCATACACAACCGATCTACAGTGGTTTAAATCGTCAGGGTGAACATGAGTAGACCAGTCTTTCCCATATATCATCCAGAGAAGATTCCGACAGATCCAACCATCTGTCGTTACAGTATTAAACACAAGAGAGAGAGAGAGAGAGTTTGTATGTACGTATCCACATGCATAGAGATGTATTGTATACATGACTCTCACATCTCTATCTCTGTACACTATACATCATACGGACAGAAACCAACACACACACCATTATATATATGTGTGTAGATACATACGTATATGTATATACATTACCTTTCACCTTGAAACGGAAGAATATCTTTGCCGCAGATCCATGCTAAAGCAGGTAATGTTACATCCTTGTTATTCTTTGGAGAAGGTTGTGAACCAGGTGAGCTCTTTGCTGAGCTTTCATTAGACGCCAGGGTATAATAACTCTTGGTCTGTTGATACGAGTTACACACACACACCACACACACACACACACACACACCACACCACCGCACACAGATATTATATATATATATATATATATATATATATATATATATATATAATATATATATATATATAATTACCTGATGGTTGGTAGGACTTTCACTCTTATCCGATGCATCGTCCTCAATTAAGCACTCTGTTGTTTCCAGCTCTGCTTTATAGAAGTTATTATTGTACATAAATTAATTAATTAAAATTGTAACCTTCCTAATTTAATAAAATAATTAAATTAAATTAGCACTAAGTCATATATGATTATATATATTATATATATATCAAATAGCATTACCGTAGTATCGCTTTTCATCACAGGACCTTGAACCACTTGAGGCATCAATACCAAGTGGGCTGGTTTCTACACTGGTGTTAGGAGAGGCCCTTCTGGTCCCAATAAACAGTGGATTGCTGCTACTCGAATTCGAACTCGTGTCCGATTGGGGGGATGATTGTGTGGACGACACGTATATTTCCTCCCTCTTTAAACTGTTCCTCGATTTGCTATTATACAAATAAAAGAAAAATATATAAATATACATTAACTACAAGCATTAATAATAATTAACCTTACATAAGTACACACACACACACAGTTATGTGTGTGTGTTGTGTGGTACCTTGAGGTTCTGAGCTTGGGAGGCTTAAGCGGGTCCTTAACTTTGTTAATCTTATCCAACTAGCAAAGCTTTATTTAATTTGATCGATCTATCATGGTGGTGTAATTGTGAGACAGGAACAACAGAGACATGCTTTTGAACATAAACAGTTTAACAAATCTTCCCACTAAGAACCCAATTAAGAAGATAATCGGGATTAGCCACGAATGTGAGGAGTCTCTTATACTGCTGCAAACATATATACATGATCTTACGCATTCCTCAGGAACGTCACCATCTCCACATTCTACAAATTTATATATATACATTACACACACACACACGCACACGCACGCACATATTAGTAAATAGTGTATAAAATTGTATATAAATCTAGATAAAAGAATGTACTAACCTGCAGGAAATCTTCTCTTTAACCTGGTGAAGCGTCATTAGAGAAGAGTGAAGGCCAAGCGACATCTTGCCCTAAAACAACCTAACTTAAACCCTAAACATAATCATTATATTTATTAAATCTGGTGTTTATTATTGTTAAAAAAATAGATAAATTATATAATAAAGAAATAACTACGTGTGTTGCTTACGTGGAACCGATTGTACACGTGCAAGGGTCTGCCAGCGAGGACGTACCAGTTACGTGGCAACCCAAGAGATGCCACGTGTCAGAGAGCCACGACCGTCGATCTTATAGTGTTCCTTCTTGATCAACGGGCATTTTTCATTTTTTTAACATCATGGCAAAAGACAAGGAAATTCACGTATTAAATAAATAAAACATTTAAAAAAGGAAATCAACACAGTTTTTCAGCCGTTTGATCGAGAGGAATTCAAAATTTTAGATGGCTACGATAGCTCTAATTGAAACAAAAAAAGGGCGGGAAAAAGATGTTTAGGTCTACGTCTATTAAAATTCTCATATATACACGTACCAATGTGTTACTTACATTATATTAGATAGCAATTTAATTAATTCCCGAATATAAATTCCCATATATTCCCATGTGGGAGGCAGTTCCCGAGTGGGAAATGGATTTTAATGCTTCTTTTTCTCCAGGGTAAAAAGACAAAAGATTCAAAGACACCAAAAGTAACAAAACCTGAAACAAAAAAGAGGAAAAGAAGCCCTAAGCTTCTCCTAAAGGACAAAGAAGCCCTAAAAAACCTCCTCCAAAGAAACAAAGAAGCCCTAAAAATCCTCCTAGAAGCCCTAAACAACCTCAAAGAAGCCCTAAAAATCCTCCTAGAAGCCCTAAACACGCTCCTGATAAACAAAGAAGCCCTAAAAATCCTCCTCCTCAATGTAAGCTATTATTTTATAGATTGATATGGATGTGTATATGTATCTAACATTGTTCTTGTGTTATATATATGTATATACAGATGGCTCCCACACAATCCTGTAGAGACTCCAGACGAGGTCCTGCACCGTGGAGAACTCCAGCACAATTCTTCTCTGCAGGGGGACTCTAGATATGTTCAGAAATGGGCAAAAGATGTCTTTGATCGACAAATTTACCGACCTAGCAATGTTGTTAAGCTTCAAACAAGGTATGTTTAGATATATACATACATACATACATACATACATATATATATATATATATGCAGAGTGAATTGAATTGCAGCATTGCCTGAACGAATATTTTCCCCTCCTTTTATACGTATTGATATGTATGACTTTTACCTGGGAATATCCTTCGCTGCACAACAATATGCTATACAAAGGAGTGGGATCAGGACCTCTATTTAGAGTCTTTAAAAATGGAACCTCCTCCACCAATAGCTAGTGGTAAGCACTCATGCGGAATTATAATATGCAGACCACACACACATACATACATATTGCAGAGTGGCTAAGGTTGGATCTAACAAGCGTCAGTGGGATTCTCGGATAACAACGGGTGTGTTCCTGGGTGGAGAGGACCAACGTTGGCAGGAGGCACACATGCTTGCTCAGCTCTCGCGGCATATAATGCAATTTGGGCACACCATAACAGGCCATTTCAGGCAGACTTGAAGAGGTTATTACCAATGTTGAACAAGCCACTATTGATTGGCTAGATCTGAAAAAGAATCCGGGATTACAATTCTATGATGGCATTTTCCCTATAGATCTCGTTCTGAACGAGATGAATACCCGTTAAAGATTGACAATAACTTGAGCATCCAAGGTAAACATATACACACCTTCTTGTGTATACAAGCGTGTATGTATGTGTGTAGGGTGTATACACAAGCATCTTTCTGGAGACTTTGGACTGGGATGCTCGATTTAGATACGGTGTGGGATGAACTGGAACCCGAAGGTGTATACATTTTTAGCTGGAAATGTCACTTCCTCGTTATCAGTTTTGACGGAGACGCTTGTTATATAATTGATACCACTGGATCAAGCTTACATGACAGCTGCCAAAGAGCGTTATGTTGTGAGATTTACTGAGAAGACTCGGCTAATACATAAGAAGGGTATTATATAGTTTATTTTATATTCAAATCTGTGCAATGTGTGCCATATACAACAGTGAGGAGGTTCGTTGGGCGAGAGGCATGTAAGGAGTACTTAAGAGAGTTTATAATGGAGAAGCGGCTACAAAATTTAAGAAGAAGGTTGAAGAGGACATTGCAAGAGGCGTGAAGATAGAAAATAATAAGCTTAGAAGAACTGCAGTTTGATTTTCATTATACATATTTAAAACTAGAAGGAGAAGAAGAAAAAAATGAAGAAGAAGGAGAAGTAGCAAAAGAAGACGATGGTGGCGGTACAGTTTATTATAGCGATGACGATATTATTGATGAAGTAGAAGAAGAAGAAGATGAGAGAAATGAAGAAGAAGGAGAAGTAGCAAAAGAAGACGATGGTGGCGTACAGTTTATTATAGCGATGATGACGATGAAGTAGAAGAAGAAGAAGATGAAGATATTTATTGCTAAAGAACTTATTGATGGTTCCGAACAAGAATTTTCATCTATAGCTATACCATTTTAAAGAGATTAAAAAGAAATCGATTAAATAATATCTATCTATATATTGCTGGGTTGAGCAGATTTGATAACTCTTCACGTTAATGTAATCAAGGATAATGTTATAATTACTGGCAAGCAGTGATTAAATCTGTAGTTGAAAAATGCTATGGAAATGTTTAATTACTAATTTAATTATTAATTTATTATTTACTAATTTAATTTAATTATTAATCCGTAACATTTTTTTACTACGCCATATATCACTGCTGACAAGGAAGGTAATTTATGTAAATTGTTTTCCAGAATATAATAAATTTCTTAGTATATCGTTTCTGTAATGAATTATGAATCTTAATGTAGTTTAAACTGTATATATATAGAACTTTAATACATAATTTAAATAAACATATAATATATTCTTAAGATAGCATAGCATATTATTAGGATATTTTAATATTAAGTTTTAAAACAAAAGTATAAATTTTTAGGATCATCATTAGTTTTATATAATTAAAATTTCTTAAAGAAAGAAAGAAAAATAAAATATGTTATTATCGATATTATAAAGTAGGATTCAGACCAATTTATGTCTGGAAAAAATTAAGTTCAACACAATATATTAAAAGTAAATCAAATATTTATTACATACATATATATATATATATATATATATAGAGAGAGAGAGAGAGAGAGAGAGAGAGAAGAGAGAGATACACATAATACGTGGACTTCACATTAATGTATTAATAAGTCATTCCCTTCAATATAATAAAATCATTTTATTAATATATTTTAATATTATATTCTTATAATATATATTCCTTTTTCCCTTCGTGATGTGAGATATCTCTTTTGTAAAAATTTGTACTTAAACAAAAATTAAAAATCCATTACAAACCCACACTCATAAGAATTTCAAAATTGAATTATATTAAGAGAAAATTACATTTATACCTTTAAAATTTATCATATTTACATATATATTCTTAGGAATTTTATATACATATATAACCCCCAAACTTCAATTAAATTTCATAAATTTTAAAATTAAAAATTAAAAATATTTTTAAATTTTAAAAATTAATAAGAATTAATAATTAATTTATATTCTATTATATTTAGGTTCAAAATACCACTTATCAAACATATGTATCATAATATAATATAATTATTTTTAAGAAACTAAATAAAATTAAATTATTTCATTATGAATTAAAAATATATTTTGATTAATGAACATGTATACTTAATACTTCACTTAATATAATTGCAACTCATCATTATACATATTTTAATTAATTTACTGTTTCACATATCACTTAATAGACTTTTAAAAAATTGAAATTGTGAGAGCTCGGAATATAGAAATGTGTATATCCATTAGTTCAGAAACCCTAACTTATATACAAGAGCGAGTGGTCCAGATTGAATCCAATCCGACGGCTATCAAAATCCACTACGCTAATAATAGTATGTGCACATGCAGCCGTACACGTGGATCTTACATCATCCCCTCCTCTCGGAAGGGTGTAAGTTGGTTAGGGTTCTCTTGTAGACGGGCCCGGATCTGGAGGAACATCAGGAGGAGGCACTGGTGGATCTGTAGGCGGCACAACTTGTTCCCGTTGCACAAAATGCTTCAACCGTTGTACATGTACAATCTCCGGAGGATCGGGTTGAATGTCGTGCCGAACCTCATAAACCTGTGGCCCTACTTGCCGTAACACTCGATACGGTCCTTTCCATTGAGGAAGGAGACTCTTAGCTAAACCACGTACCGTAAGCTTGGGAAAACGAACCAACACCAGTTCATCAACCTTGTACTCCGCAGGAGGACGATGATGCGAGTTGTCGTTGTTGTTGTCCTACTTGTACGCGGCCCAAGTGTTCTGCTGACTCCGCACGAACCAATGGAAGATGCTGTCAGATACCGATCCCATGACCTAGCATCAGCAGCTCGCGGTAACCGAGACGGCAAACCCAACTCCGTTGGCAACACCGGGTCATGACCATACAAAGCTTATATGGAGAAGTACCAATGGAACTTTGAACTCCAGTGACATAAGCATATCGGAGAGACGGCAGATAACCATCCCAATCTGAATGTTGAAAGTTCACATACTTTGCGATCATCCCCTTGAAGGTTCTGACGAAGCCGTTCCACTAAACCATCTGTCTGAGGATGATAAGCACTTGTGAAAGTGTGGCGTATCCCTAATCGAGATGTCAAAACATGAAATGCCTCAGCCATAAATGGGACCATTATCCGAGAGAATTCGCTCCGGACAAGAATGCTGAAACACGACCCGATTCAGGAGAAACTGACCAACAGCAGAAGCAGTCGCACTAGCAAGAGCACCAACTTCTACCCAACGAGTTAGGTAATCAGAAGCAATAATAACGTACTCGTTACCAGCAGTTGACCGCGGAAAAGGTCCCATCAAATCAAATGCCACCAATTCAAACGGACGAGAAACTGCAATTGACTCCAACCGTCCTTCCGAAGCACATGGGGGAGTATTGCGAGCTTGGCACCACACAACTACGCACATACCGAATCACATCTCCTCGCAACTCCGGCCAATAGAAAGATCTGCGCAGCTTCTCCATCACCCGACGATGTCCCATGTGCCCGCCAAGAATAGGAGAGTCATGGTAAGCATGGAATGAAGATTGAAGGCACCACCAACCGCAAAGGATCATCTGGATCAGTCCCCACAAAATAAAGAAGGTCATCCTGAAGGCGATACTGTGAATGTAAATGCCTGAAAGGCAAGTCATCAGCAAGTGATGCAGGATTCTCAAACCCATCACGAAGCCTTCGAATCCACGGCTCAACCTTTTGAGCTTCCCGAACCTCATCCAAAGACGGCAAATCTAACTCTGCATTCTGCGGACACTGAACGTCAAGCACAGCAACTGCTGATGGTACGGAATCTTCATCCAAAAAGTCCACTGAAGCTGGAACAACTGGTTCCTCTGGGGCAACAGAAAGAGAGAGAAGGTGGAAGAGGAGCCCGAGAAAGAGCATCAGCATCAGCCATGGAACTCCCTGGACGATGAACAACTTCAAAGTCGTAAATTTGAAGTTTCAAGGCCCACCGAGCAGTACGCCCAATCAAATTCTTTCGCTTCAACAACGAAGTGACTGCTGCATGATCACCTTCCAACAACGTCCGCGAACCATGCAAGTAGGCATGGAGCTTCTCAAAACCCCAAACTGCTGCTAGACACTCCTTTTCAGTTGTGGAGTAATTCACCTCTGCTGGCTGCAATGTACGGCTGATGTACGCAATGGGATGTCGTTGGCCAGGAACACTGTACTCTCCTGCATCAATACACCCCCGAGGCCGATGTCAGAAGCATCTACACGCAAGATGAAAGGACGGGTGTAATCCGGGTACGCCAAAACTGGAGGAGTCGTCAACAACTCTTTGAGATCTGCAAATGCCTGCTTGCAATCCTTAGACCAAACAAAAGAAGTCATTGACGATTTCAACAACGCGCGCAACGGTGCAGTACGATCTGAAAGATGATCCAAAAACGACCCAGATATTGTACCTTGCCAAGAAAGCGTTGCACATCATTCACACACTTTGGCGTAGGGAACTTCAAAACTGCAACTAGTTTGTCAGGATCGACTTGCAAACCTTCACGTGAAATGCGATAACCCAGATAAGTGGTGTCCTTTGATCCAAACACACACTTAGATGGCTTCAACTTCAAACCAACTTCCCGCAGTCGATCCAAAACCTTACGTACATCACCGACATGCTCCTCCCACGTTCCATCCGAATGGATCAAAACATCATCGATGAAATCGGCAGTCACCTCCGGCATGTCGCAAAGAACCTCATCCATCATACGCTGGAAAGTTGCTGGAGCATTGCTCAAACCGAAAGGCATCACCAGGAACTCGTACAGGCCAAATGGTGTCGAAAAGCAGTCTTGGGAATGTCCATGTCAGCCATCGGAACTTGCCAATATCCAGATGCGAGATCTAACTTGGTGAACCAACGGCTCCGCCCCAGTCGATCCAAAAGGTCTGCAGTATGAGGAAGTGGGTACACATCTGAGACGGTTACCTCATTTAACGGGCGATATCAATGCAGAATCGAACGCTCCCATCAGGCTTCGTCACAAGGTGAGGTTCGCACGCCCAAGGACTTCGAGACTTCCGGATAACACCCTTCTCCAACATCTCTTTGACATTCGCTCGTAAGATCTTGAGCTCCTTTGGTGATCGACGCCGAACAGGTACCTTGATTGGCCTAGCTTCTCCAGTTGGAATAGGGTGGCGTGTCGCAATCTTGGCCCCAGATGACAAGTCGAAGTTGAAAAGATCAGCATACTCCTTCTTGAGTTGATCAACAACTACAGCACGACGATCATCTGATGGATCCAAAGAAGAAAAGGAAGAGCATGAAGGGAAAATGGTTGGAAATAGGGTGAGACAAAAGTGATGGAAGCAGAGGTGGAAGCAGATGGACGAAGTGGAATAGAAGTAAGAGGAATGGAAGAAAGACGAGGGAGAGTCAAACAAGGGGGAGACTTTTCAAAGTCACACTTGGCATGATTGCGAGTTAACCAATCCATACCAAGAATAAGGTGAAAAGCTTGACTCGGCACCACCCGCAAAGATTGAAGCTCGAGCTCACAATCATCCACACGAACAACAATGTCCACTTCATCCGCGAACAAGCATGAGTATGTCCGTTGCCGTACAGAATGAAGACTGGTTCTACCGCACGACGCAAATGAAGGCTGCAACGTGTAGCAACAGATTGAGAAACAGAGGACAAACTTGAACCTGTATCCACCAACACTGAAAGGAAAACAGGATGAGGTGTGCGATTGAAACGAGCTTGAAAAGTGAAAACCGGATGATTTGGTGCCGAGTGAACCCCTTGATGATACTCCCGAAAGAAAGATGGAGGGGTCACTAATTTATTCGCACGAGGACCCTCCTCTACTCGTGCGATTCGTCGTTTCCCGGAAGATCCACCGCATCACAACCTTCCACTGCAGCAGCACCAACCGGACGTTGTTGACGCCATGGCCTCCATCCTGGAAATGGGGGACGCCAATCGGGAAACCGTTGACAGCGCCGATACGTGTGTCCAACCTCATCACATGCCCAACAACGAACTGCACGTCCACGTCCTCGTCCACGGGCCCCACCTTGTGCTGGTACACGAGCGGCAACAGCCTCAACCTCCATCGGAGCAGGTCCATCCCCAACATGGAGTGGAACAAGAGCACGTGAAGGCACAAGTGGGAGAGGTGACGACTCATATCGTTGTGCCAGCCTCAAAGCATCGTCAAGAGTCACTGGAGCTAGTGCATGCACAAGCCCCACAAGGTCTTGACGAAGTGCTGGCCACAACATACCTAACTTGATGCGTTCCGACATGTTAGGTTCTGCACGCAGCAAAAGGCTTCGAAAGCGAACACCAAACTGCATCACCGACTCAGATGGCTCCTGACGAATACGATGCAACTGCTGAAAAGCATCATCACAGTCGTCCGCATGCCCAAATGCACGTTTGAAGATCTCTGGAAGAATATTCCAATCGCCACGAGTTGCAACGTCCAGACCATTGTACCACTGCAACGCCGTCCCTTGAAGACAAGTAGGAAACTCGCGCAAACACTGAGCACCGTCCCACGAATGATATGTGGCAACCACAGTGAAGTGGTCAAACCAATGGTACACATCATCTCCAGGATTTCCGCGAAAGAAATCCGGTCGGACACGGGGGTTTGCAACATGTAGGAGGAGTACCCTGGCCTGTGAATGCTGCCATCAACTGAGAATGATTGTTCAGTTGCACACGCATGGCATCCAACAACTGCATGAGTAACTGCTCCACAGACAAGGGATTTGCCTGTTGTGGATTCATGGATGAAGAAGAGACAAAATCCACAAGAAAGGAATAGATCTAGACAATGGAAAAGCTAGACCTAAGAAGACAGAGAAAAAAGACACAAATCCGAGCACTCCGTAGGGACAATTAGAGGTGCCCCTCACCTCCACCAATGTGAGAGCTCGGAATATAGAAATGTGTATATCCATTAGTTCAGAAACCCTAACTTATATACAAGAGCGAGTGGTCCAGATTGAATCCAATCCGACGGCTATCAAAATCCACTACGCTAATAATAGTATGTGCACATGCAGCCGTACACGTGGATCTTACAAAAATCATAAAAATAAGACTATCATTATCTTAAAATACAATTCATAATAAAAGATGAAAATATTAAGATATTGTTATTTTATATAATAATAAAAGAGCAAAATAATGATTATACTAAGAAAATGGTTTAAATTTTATTTAACTTTAAGTTTTATTTTAAAACACTTAATTTAATCTTTAAGATAAAGAGGTTAAATTCAAATATGCATGCATGTATTTTACTACATATATCTTAATACATTATAATTTATATTTGCATAAATTGTATTTTAAGAAATAACAATCATATAAAATTAGAATATACTAATGATATTAACGTTATTAAACATATTTTTCATATATAGAGTTTATTATAATATTATATTAATGACTATCTCTATTTTTAATTTATTAATAAATAGAAATATATATACTTCAGAAAATATTTATATACTTATATTTTCCAAATTAATACATTTAAAAAATATTAAAATTACATTCAATTTGGACACTTCAATAAAAATATACATCAATTTAATAATTAATAAAAATATTCTATTTTATTAAAAATTTTAAAAAATTAAACATTTTATAATACTTAAGCTTGATTAATTAATGAATTAAAATGAAAAAAAACTTAAAGCACCCCAAAGAAAGGGTTAGTTATAGCAGAGTAACCTCCTTATCTGCAGCTCTAAGCACGGAATATCCACACATTCCCGGGGGAGTTCCAGGAATTCCCCAGTCCCGTCCATTTTAAACCCACACAGTTCTAAGAATCCCATTCCCCCTAAATCCCAACTCTCTCCTTAAATGCCTGATTAGTGACTCTAATCTTTCTATACTTCTCCTCGTTAGGGACTTACCCACGTTCGCGATGTATGTCTGGAGTGTCTTAAATGCCCTTTTAACCTTTTCGTCTTCTTCCTTGTGCTCTTGCTTCATCGAGCGTAGAAAGTTCCGTAGCTCCTCAGACTTGCTCGCAACTGGCTTTGGTACTTCAGGCTTCGTTGGTTCAGCTGCTTTTGGTGCGCTTTCAGCAGCAGCCTGTACAAAAGCATGTTAGCGTGCGTGTGCGTGCGCGTGTAAACTAGTGTATGTAGCTGTATCCTTAGAAGGAGCACTCCACTATATAGCATGGTGTGTGTGTGTGTGAGAGAGAGACCTGAATTGCTTCTGCGGGTTTAGGTTCATCAGGAGGTAATCCTAGCCGTCGGCGTCTATCAGCCTTGTCCTCCTCGATCTTCTGCTTTATCCTATCACGGGCACGCTTCTCCTCTTCCTTCTCCATCTTACGATACATGAGAATACGCTTTCTCTCATTGTCTTCTTCCTTGCGCTTGGCTTCCAATAACTCCTTCCCTACACGAATTCGCTCCTTTTCACGCTCTCTTCCATCCTCTTCTCTTCCTCCTGTACATTTCCAACATATGTATTCATACTATACAACTATTCAAATAGTGGTGTATCTAGTGTTGAGCATTCCAACATTAGATCTAGAAAGTTACTTTACAATATTAGTAGCCACATATCTATGAAGGCAGCGAGAGAGAGATTCATCTACGTTTGTACACAAATATCTAAGCCTATGGGACACGTCTACCCATAACATATATACAACACCTGTCTAATATCTATTCTATCGATACTATATATACACACATCACACACACAGTCTAACATAACATATATACAACACCTGTCTAATATCTTTCTCGAATCTCACACATACACGTACTCAACACACACGCACACGCACACGCACACACATAAGGCATTTTATACACATTATGTTGATACCTCCTTTTTCTTGCGAGCCCGCTCGAGCAACTCAGCAGCCTTCAGTTTAGCTTCTTCAGGACTCAAAGCCGGCTTATTAGACTGAGCAGGAACAAGCAACTCGGTATCAATATCCGGATCATTCTCATGCTCCACAATCCAATTAATCACAGTCTCCAGGCTCTCAGAATTCCCAGTGGCATGCAAGCCACGAATTGCCCTGTTCCTCGGAAAACCCATCACTTCAAGCTCCTCAAGCACCTTCTGGTTCACCTCTGCAGGCACCAATTCTCCCTGCGGCTTCTCATCGACATCCATAGCCTGTGGCTTCTCCAGAACGACAGGCTTTGCCGTTTCCTCTGTTTTGTCAGCAAAATCTGCGTGTCCTGTGCGCTTCGTGTGTAGATCTACCTCTGTCTGCGACCTACAGGGCTTACCGCAGCTCGTACATACCAGATTGAGCACGGCCTGTGTAGATTCAACAAAATTCGTGTGTCCTACGATCTCCGCATGCCTCTTGCGCCTCCTCTACTGTCCTCAGAGAGGCGCCGCAATCCCCACATTGAAGAGACAATCCCGCCATCGCTTCTCCTCGCACAAACCCTTGCAAAAATTTAAACCCTAAAACAGAGCTTTGCCCTAAAATTATTAGGTTTTTTTGATATATGTTTTTTAAATTTTGTTTACCGTACCCTAGGTACGGACAGATAAAACCGAACACGTTACAGGTCGCAAAATAAAATATACGGAAGAGAGACTTTGACGACACGTTAGGGCCACGGTTGGGCCCATAACGGCCTAGACAGCTCCACGTGTAGGAGAAAGCTGACGTGGTGTACACGTCGACTCTATCGCAGTGAATCCCACGGTGCGGAATGTTTTCAAACAAGGGCGGTTGAGCACCGCCCCGTTTGTGTTCTTCACATACTCCCCAGGATTTGTTAGGATCGAACATAATTATTAATTTTTATTTATTTATTTATTTTCTTTTCTCGTTTATTCATGAATTTCTCTTAATTACCATGTTTGTTAGTAAACGATGTGGTAGATCGTTCAAGGACTCCATCAAGTCTCTCCAAGCTGATATTCAACATGCTAATACATTGTTAGTATTTTCTTAATTATATATATATATATATTTATATATTTATTTTCTTTTAAATTGTATAGGGCCTCAGAGTTTCCAAGGGATGTGCATATCTACAAATGAGGCTTTCGTATAGCCGGCTGCGCATTTTCTTCTGTTCCTTGTGCGATGGGCGGATTGCAGCCTCGCAGGCGTACTTGGTTTGATTCGAATTCTGATTTATAAGTGATATATATATATATATATATATATATATATATATATATTATATATATATATATATATATATATATATATCAATGGTGTTGAAAAATATCGTCACTATATAAATTTTTTGATTATATTATTATTTAATTATATATATGTATATATGTATATATATTCTAATTTTTAATACCATTGCTTTTTAAGAATTTACAAACTGGTACTCTTTTTTATACTATTTTTAATTGTGTTGAACTTGAAACAGGTGTTGAGAGCTATCGTCGTTTACTATTAAACTTAACATATAAAATTTGATTAGTATTATATATATATTAATTTTTCTTAGCTAATATATAAAATTTTTAATTATTTATTTATTTTATATACATTGATTTACTATTACTTACATTTTCTCATATTATACTTTTTGTTTAGAATATACTTGCTTATAAAATTTATTATAATGTCATTAAATTTATTATTTAAATAACAAACACAGAGACACGTATTAAGTGATGGATACATAAACAGGTGTACATGGATGGGACTACAACAATGTCGACACACGAAAGTAAAGCGAGTTTAAGAGAGTTTTATGGTAAGCTTACATAATACACCATATTTTATTATTATATATATACACACACACATATATATATATAATAAGCTCAAGGTTTGAGCGAGATTTTGTGGTGGTTCCAGCATATATTTATCCTTCTTTGCAGCAGTTGCAAGGTGGGATAACGGAGTTGGAGGATCAAAAGCAAAGGGCAATATGTAGTGAGAGGTACAAGAAAAAGGGCAGCGAGGTAACACACACACACACACACACCACACACATCTATATACATATATACACATATGTATATAGATGTGTGTGTGTGTGTGTATAGGAAGAAAAGGTGAGGGAGATTGATATGGAAAGAGAACAAGAGTGTGATATTTGTATGGAGAATAACGAGAAGATTGCTTTGCCTGGATGCAACCACGCCATGTGTATCAAATGCTACAGAGACTGGTAAGTCAACGTGCGTGCGTGTGTATGGATGCGTATTGAGAGTAAACCTCCCCTTAAACCCACTTAAAACTTCCATAAGCCCTTTAATCCCCTTTATATATGTATTACAATGTATGTGGATACGTATGTATATGTGCGATAGATAGATAGATGTACATAGATATAAATATATATACACATACTTAACCTTAATGAGTTAACTTAGAATCTAAACCCAGTTTAAGTTAAACTTATGATTCAGTGGCTCCACACCTGTATGTCTCATGAAGCACCACGTCAAAGAATGTCATATATATACACACACACACACACACACACACACACTAAACCTTAATAACTTAACCCAGTTTAAGTTAAACTTTAAGAATTCTTATATGATTTAGTGGCTCCACACCTCCTTAAATCACGCGTTTGTAGCACACGTATATCACATGAAGCACCACGTCAAAGAATGTCACAAAATATTATATATATATATATATACACACACACACACACACTTTCTGAGGTGTCATGTGTGCATGCATACATGTGTGTAGAATTAATCATTGAGATCCAAAGTTTATTTATATTTCAACGTGCGTGCGTGTGTGTGTGAGAGTATTGAGAGTAAGCCTCCCTTAAACCTACTTAAACTTCTATAAGCCCCCACATGTATATATATATTCGATGTAAAATATGTATATGTGTGTGTGTGTAGAATTTCCTTAAACTCGACCTTAATGAGTTAACTTAGAATCTAAACCCAGTTAAGTTAAACTTTAAGATTCTTATATGAGTCACACCTCCTTAAATCACGCGTTTGCAGCACACGTATGTCATTTATATTAATATATATATATATATTTATTTTCTATACACGTATGCATGCATATATTTTTTATTAATATTATTTATATTAATGTACTATATTAAAATTATTTATATTAATATTATTTATTAATTTTCACAGGCATGCGAGGGCACAGTCGTGTCCATTTTGTAGGGACAGTTTGAAAAGAGTGAACTCGCGGGATTTGTGGGTATTTACGGAGTCTTCCAACGTATACGACGCAAACAGTTTATTACATGAGAATTTACGAAGGCTTTTTATATACATTGACAAGTTACCATTGCTTCATGTCCGGCAGGCATTACTCATACGATGCTCACTTGAAGTAAGTAGTTATAAGAAATTTTATTTACTTTTATTTTTTTATTAATTCAATTTCACTTTGTAAAACATTGTTATTTAAAGCTTAATAGACAATCACATTAATTCCTGCTCTTCATATATATATATATATAGAGAGAGAGAGAGAGAGAGACAGAGAGACAGAGAGAAAACATGTGTGTTTGTATGTATACATATACATATACATATGTATATGTTGTGTGTGGATATATATAAAGCATTAATTAGTTAATTAGAAAAAAATGTATACGTTTTATCTCTCTGCGTTTGAAAATATATAAAATGGTTAAAATTTTAATTCTTTTGAATAACTTACGCATATTAAATAATTAAATTTTTAATTTAAAATTTAAATACTTTAAACCGTATTAATTTAGAAAATACTAGCTAATAACTAAACTAAGACAAGACTAGATTATTATTAATTATTAGACACTATATGTGTGTGTGTGTGTGTGTGTTTGTGTGTAAAATTATTATTTAAGCAAGAATTAAATCTTATTTTTAATTTAAATAAATTAACAAAAATATTCAAATAAATTCATGAATTAAGAAAAAAATACAAATACAAATACATACACATATAAGTTAGTAAAAACATATATATTTAGAAAAGCAGAAAGATATTCAAACGTCTTAGTATTCTCATTGTAAATCATAAAAAATAAACATTATATAGATAATAAATATACAAAATAATAAATTATAATATTAAAAGACACATAATAAATATATATATATATAATTTACAGCCTATGCATACATATGTGATTTATTAATTTACATATTTATTTCATATAATGAATACTTTAATATTATAATATATAGCTCATTAATATATATAACTATATGCAAATATATTTGATCTTTATCTATAATATATATTGTTTTACTTTACAACTGAAAATTTAAAATTAAATATAAAGTTTTAAGTAAATATAAAATTTAAACCATTCAATTAGATTATATCCTTAAAGATATATTACATCATTGATATTCTAATTTTTATACTATTATTATTTTTAAAAATAAAATTAAAGTTGATATAAAATATACTATATTGCTTATCCTAAAATGTTACTTATTCAAATCATTTAATTATGTGAGGTATGAATATTCCATGTTTACTATTAAAATATATATTCTTATAACATATTTTTTAAATTAATTAAAATATGCATGTAAAGGTCCGCGAAGGGGGGAATATGCTAGTGAAACACGAATTAATTATAACTAAAATGTAATCTAAACCCGTATATATAACCATACATTAAGTAGTGTAAGTATTAATTAACTCGCTGTCCTTATGTGCTCTATTTAAATATATAACTGTTCTCTGTGTATACATAACAACACACACACACACACACACACGGATATTAAATAACTTGATTAAATAGATAAACAAAGAGATATAAAGATTAAGAGGGGAGGTTAAGTGTAGTTTAGCCAGGGAAGCATAAGCACCACCTTTGATGTTAATTAAATCGTTGTGTTTACCCCTTTCCACAATCGCTCCGTTCCTTACTACGGCGATCACATCTGCATTCATTATAGTTGCCAGTCTGTGTGCAATCACTATGCTTGTCCTCTTCACTTTGATCCTGTCCAGAGCTTCCTGTACTAAGTGCTCCGATTCCGCATCTAATGCACTTGTTGCTTCGTCCAGGAGTAGTATCCTACACACACACACACATAAGTAATATGTATATATATACGTGCGTGCGTGTGTGTTAGAGAGAGAGAGAGAGCACCCGTTGCCTCATTCAATAGTTATAAACTACTGAATGCTTTTATATACATATAAGTAATATGTATCCAGGAGTAGTATCCTACACACGTACATACACATGTAAATATATACATGTGTGTGTGTGTGTGAGAGAGAGAGAGAGAGCACCGGTTGTTTCATTCAATAGTTATAAGCTTTCACATACATATAAGTAATATGTATCCAGGAATAGAATCCTGTACACACGTACACACACGTGTATATATACAGTGTGTGTTTGTGTGTGTTTTAGGCAACCTTGTGTTGGAGTAAATCAAAACTTTTTACATATGAATGTATGCATATAAGTAATATGTATAGATGTACACACACATACAGTGTGCGTTTGTGTGTGTAACTTTATCAAAACCTTTGAACTTCATTACAGATGTGTGAGAGAGAGAGAGTATCCTACATACGTATATAAGTATATATACATGGTTTTCGGGATATGTATATAGAGATGTAAGAGAGAGAGTATACAAAGATTATGCAAAAGATATGTATGTTGTGTATCTGTTTATCACACACATAATTACAGTGCGTATATTAAGTGTGTATGTCTGTTGTATATACACACACACGCACGCACGCACACACACACACACCTGGGATTTTTAACAATTGCACGTGCAATTGCAACACGCTGTTTCTGTCCACCGGACAACTGAACACCCGTTCTCCAACCCTCGTTTTATATCCTTCGGGGAGTCCAGATATAAACTTATGTGCATTCGAAGCCTCCGCCGCCGATTGCACTTCCTCGTCTGTAACCAAGCCCTCCTTTCCGTACGCAATGTTCCACCTGATCGTACCGTCGAACAGTACGGGCTCCTGGCTTACCAGTCCCATTTGTTGCCTTAGCCACTTCACCTGCAAAGATCGTACATGTTATGTGTGTGTGTGTGTGTGTGTGTGTAAGCATACTTACACGAGAGAGAGAGAGAGAGAGATCCTAGTAGTTAAACTTCACTAACAAACTAAATATACATATGTATAGCTCATACATACACACAAACACACACGCTGATATACTATATACACATGCACTGTACACGTGTATATGTATATATGTGTTGTATTTTACTAGCCTGGAGGCGATTCGTCGAGAGAGATATATTTAAACTTCACTAGAAACTACATAGATATTGTATCGCTGTATACACAACATACACACACTAATATACATATATTTCTACTATGTATATACATAGAGGAAATGTATTATACACGTGTATATGTATATGTGTTTGTATTTCACTAACCTGGAGGCTTTTTATGTCGAGTCCGTCAAGGAGGACTTGGCCTGAATCGGGCTCATAAAAGCGCTCCACTAAAGATATTAATGTTGATTTTCCACTGCCACTTTCTCCCACTAGTGCTACAGTCTGCAAGTTCAAATATATATATATATATATATATATATATATATATTACACACACACACACACACACACACACACACACATATATATATAGAGAGAGAGAGAGGATATATTACCTTCCCAGCGGGGACAAGCAGGTTTAAGTCCTGGAAAATGGCAACGTCTGGGCGTGTGGGATATTTAAAGCATATATTACGGAACTCTATGTCTCCTTTGATGAACTTGAGTGTTCTTCCTGACTTGTCAAACGGGTCAACCTTTGACTTCCGGTCAAGGAGACCAAAGACCGAGTTGACTGCCGTTTTGACCTTGGCAATATCCGGCGCCATTCCGGCCGACTGGGATATTCCGACGGAGCTCATCGTTATTGCAAAGAAAACCTGCGTAAGTTTATGTCATTTACTATAAAAACTTAATACTATATATAATATATATATATATATATAGTAAATATACTTACTCTGAACACCCTTTTGAAGTCTGTCTCGCCCTTTTCAACAAGGCGAGACCCAAACCAGAAGCTCATTGCATAGGAACCGAAGAGTACAAAGTTGGAGATAGAAAGGGCAACTCCGCTTATGATACCCTGCTTCACACCATTAATTAAGGGCAGGCTGCACTTCTGCTCGTACAAGTTGAGCACCTTCTCCTCCGCACAGTACGACGCCACTGTACGGATGCTGCTCACTGCCTCACTTGCCACCTGGCTTGCTTCCTCGTACATTACCTGCACACACACACACGCTTGTTACACCCATGTGTGGTACACATACACATATCACGGACACACACCTTTGCGTCGTTACTGAAGCCCTGGACAAACTTGACTTGCATGACATGCTGAAGGCCAATAAGGGGAACAAGGGCAAGGACGAGGAGGGCTAACTGCCAGCTGGCGGTAAACGCAATAACGAGACCGGCAGCCACGGTTGCCACGTTCTGTACGAACAGTGACAGTGTGTCCCCAACCATGCTCCGTACATGTGCGGCGTCAGCTGAAAGCCTCCCCCAACGCTCCACTGCAATATAAAATGTGTATTATTCACACATACGTATGTAGTGTGTGTGTGTTTATATACACAGGCATGTATACATAAGTTACACGAATACGAGAGACATAAGTAGAATATACAAGTATTATACCTTGAATTTTCAGAGGCATCAAACCAGGAAATCTCCTGCCGTAGGATCTTCTCAAACATCTGTGTTCTTATCCGTCGGATCAACCTGTTACCAACAATGGCAAAGCACAGAATCTGTGCAGGTGCCACGAGGAACGCAGAGCACGCAAGCACCAGGAACATCATCGACCAGAAGTCCACGTCTCTCCTCAGCGTGTGTGGATTAACTTCAAAAAACGATCCTATTATGCTCGATAACAGCAGTCCGAACAGCGGCAGGATTACACCGTTTGCTGCTGCTGCTATTGATCCCAAGAACACAATCTGCAAACACAAGCGTGAGTGCGCGTGTGTGTGTGAGAGAGAGAGAGAGACAGAGAGAGAGAGAGAGAGAGAGTACCGGAACTTCTGGCTTGTTCATGGTAGCAAGCCTAAAGATGGAGGTGGTCTTTGCTTTGACACGCCCGCTCTCAAGGTCCTGTGCATCCGCAGGTTGCTTAGATTCACCGTCTTCGTTAACCTTAACACTACTCGATTTTGTTAAGGAGAATGAGTGTCGGCCATCTCCACGGCTAGATGATCTACTAAACGACCACCTGTATATATATACTGTAAGTCAATGACATGTGTGTGTGTGTGTGTGTGAGAGAGAGAGAGAGAGCACGTACCGTATGGGAGAAGCTTTGCTGAAGGACCATCTACCGGGTGAACTACGGCTAGCAGCTCGGCTTAGCGATCTGTTATCTTCTTGGATTAAAACACTGTCCGGATCCACGTCGCTGGGTTCCGGTGGAGAAGGCTGGTGCATGGCTTGTAGCTGCACAAGCTGAGAGTATGCTCCGTTTGGACGCTGAACGAGCTCAAAATGTGTACCTATTTGCATTCAAATGCGTTATGTATGTCTTACACACGCACGCGCACACACACACACACACACACACTTACCAGTTTCAACAACGGAGCCATGCTGAACGACGGCGATGCAGTGAGCGTTTCTAATGGTGGTCAGCCGGTGAGCGATGACAACAGTGGTTCTGTCCGTCATGACCCGATCAAGTGCTTCCTGAACAAGACGTTCTGACTCAGCATCCAGTGCACTCGTGGCCTCGTCCAGGAGCAGGATTTTCGGGTTCTTCAGTATAGCTCTTGCAATTGCTACTCTCTGCTTCTGTCCGCCTGATAACTGTGCACCGTGTTCACCCACTTGCGTGTCATAACCCTGCAAATACATATGATGAAACATACTAAACATCTCTCTCTCTCTCACACACACACACGCACGCACACACGCACACACACGTACCTGGGAAGTTTGTTGATGAAGCGAGCTGCATTTGCGAGATAAGCAGCGTTCTGGATTTCATCGAGTGTTGCACCTTCTTTCCCGTATGCAATGTTTTCCTTGATCGAGGTACCAAACAGAACTGGCTCTTGGCTCACTAGACCGATCTGTTGCCTTAGCCACTTGAGTTGAAGCTGCTTTATGTTCTTCCCATCCAGCAATATTTCACCTCCAAAATTCATGTAAAATAAGTATATATGCTATATGAATGTGTGTGTGTGTGAGTGTGTGTGTGTGTGTGTGTGAAGTACTAAACTTACCAGCTTGAGGATCATAAAACCTCTCAATCAAGCTTATGACTGTAGATTTACCACTGCCACTTTCACCCACCAATGCAGTTGTCATCCCAGATGGAATACCCAACGAAAACTTGGAGAATATTGCACTAAAACAAATGTATATATGTGTTGTGTGTGTGTGTGTGTTGAATTACCTTCTGGGCGTGAAGGGTATGCAAAGTCCACCTGACGAAGCTCAATGTCCCCCTTGAAGTTTTCCATCTTTTCTCCGCTGGTGTCAAACGGGTCAATGCTCGGAGTTCTGTGAATAACTTCGAACATTCTTAAATGCTGCTGCTTGGCCAGAGGCGAATGCATTTAAACAAGGCGAGGTCTGTCCCAAAGCCCTGCATACATATTTCATTATATATATATATATATTATATATAGAGAGAGAGAGAGAGAGAGAGAGAGAGAGAGAGAGAGAGAGAAGAGAGAGAGAGAGAGAGAGAGAGAGAGAGAGAGAGAGAGAGAGAGAGAGAGAGAGAAGAGAGAGAGAGAGAGAGAGAGAGAGAGAGAGAGTTCTGTACACACACATGCGTACTTACATGCCACCGGTGAGAACGGCAAATATTACGTTCATAACTTCCACCTGAGAAGCCTTCATGAAGGACAAGTTTCGAGCCATACCAAAGTGCGAGTGCATAACTGGAGAAGACTATCAACAGAAGAAAACCAACACTAAATCCAGCTGCAATTCCCTGTTGAACTCCTGCACTATATGCACGTTTAAGTGCCTTATCATACTCCTCTACCGCTCTCTTCTCTCCGGTGAAGGACGATACCTGTTAAGATGTTTATCAACAACAGTAGAACTCTCTCTTCACACACACACACGCACGCACGTACCGTTCGGATGGCCCGATGATTCTGTCAACAATCCTCCTGCGTCTGCATATGCAATCTGTCCCCTACTCGACATACGGGAGATTACAACTGCCATCATTCCTCCGGCAGCCACAATCAGAGGCAAAGCCGATAACATAACGAGTGTCAACTTCCATCCTCTCACAAATGCCACTGCAAAACCACCCAAGAATGTAGAAAGCAGCTGTATAAACTTCCCAACCTGTAAATAACACAAAAACATTATATATGTGTGTGTGTGTATGTGTGTGTGCACACACCTTTTCACCGATTGCTTCCTGTATGAGAATGGTGTCACCGGACATCCTACCGACAACTTCTCCTGTAGTTGTTTCTTTATCGAAAAAACGCCACGTCCTGTCTTAATATAGACCTCAAATACAACGCTCTTATTCGAGCAGCTTGACGCTCTCCAGTACATATCCAAAAGCCGACCTCTGTACGTATTCGTATTCGTAATATATACCGTCTTTATACACGTACATATGTGTGTGTATGGAATAATAAAGCATACGTTTCCAAGGAGAAAATGACAAGCAGCATCATACAAAACGATGTACAACACCTATACTAAATAAAATATACACCTTAGTATATAATATAGCCACTAAGTATGAAGGAAACACACACAACCCAACACATACAAGATCTACACCTACGTACCGCAGAAGGACGCTATAGAAGCAGCTCCTCCCAGATAAATGAATCGCAATGCCACCTGTAGGATAAGAAACTCTTAACATTCTCTCTCTCTCTCTCTCTCTTCTCTCTCTCTCTCTCTCTCTCTCTCGTTACCTGTGAAACCTCATGAATCATGGCATGTATATCGTGAGAGTTCTTTCCAAACGCATTAGCGAGCTGCCCAAAGACAATTGTCATAGCCGGCATTGCGAATCCATTCGCAACTGCTCCAACAATGCCGAGGAACATGAGAAGATAGTCGAGGGGATCTGCAAAGTAGAAGAGCTTGTAGAATGGTACAGATAAGACCTCGTTCTTCGCCTGGCTTGCTGCCTTCTTTGGATCGTCGTCCCCAGCTTGCTTGTGCTTCGGGTGCCCATCTGTATTCCCGCTTCTTGGATTTGTTTAGATCCGGAGCTCGCTCCTGCTACTGCCATTATGTTCCTCCCCCCAAATGGTCACTCATCTCTCATCTCTCTCTCTCTCTCTCTCTCTCTCTCTCTCCAGATATCCAGAAAAATCCCGATCGCAGATTCAATAAGAATGCTCTGCACAGACCACTGCATTTTCACATTGAAGACCCTCCTCATTGAAAATTATACATCTGCAAGTCTCCCTCCTAGTCTATCTGCGTATGTGTTCGCCGGACACAGACAGGCAATGGCGGAGCGGAGCGATCGCTCGACCAGATACGTATTACCTCCTGCCGTATACTCCGTACACTCGGATAGAGACATCCTTAGTTTGTACTGTATTAAGGGTAAAGGAACCTCTGATTCAATCCTGACCGTATGCAGAGTTTAGAAGGAACCTCTGATTAAATCCTGACCGTATTTGTATTAACCTCTTATTAAAGCTGTATTAAGGGTAAAGAAACCTATGATTAAATCCAGTTTGTATTAAACCTCTGATTAAATCCGGACCGTAGTTGTATTAAGGGTAAAGGAACATATGATTAAATCATGACCGTACGCAAAGTATAGTTCGTAATAAGGGTAAAGGCACCTCTGATTAATCATTAGTTTGTATTAAAAGGGTAAAGGAACCTCTGATTAAATCCTGACCGTAGTTGTAATAAGGGTAAAGGAGCCTCTGACCGTACGCAGAGTTTAGTTTTTTCTTAATTAAGGGTAACCGTACATCTGATTAATCTATAGTTATTAAGGGCAAAGGTTAGGGGGGGTTTAATACCGGGAATAATGCACATGGGCACATGTGTGCAGGCAGTAGTATATAACTAAAAGTAATATGGTTTCAAATGTTTCAAATGTGGACTCACGTCGGCAATAGTAATCGGGAATATTTTGCCGGGAATCTCTGTACAATAACACCGAACACGTGAAACTACTGACTTATATAGACAATTTTATAAATAAAATAATTAAGTATAATTAATCCTCCCTTAATCCACCATTAATAATTGCCAGTACACATATACAGGTGTTACAAATATACACAAACGAACAAACATACGTTATATATGTGTATGTGTGTGCGTGTGACATTCATAATATGACAAGAGCTTCCGTTATAGATGGACCGATTTCACACTATGATTTTAATTAATTATTAGTTTAAATTAATGATTTAATTATTATATTAGTAAAGAATAGGATAAAAAGCACAAAATGATAAAAAAGAGTGGGCTGGCAGTGAGTCCATATCCATGCATTACCTAGGGTACTACCAACCCTGCCAACTATATTTAAAATATATATGTATACACATAGTATATATATAAAACACACCACACACACACACATATATATATATATAAAGAGCTATTAATTGGGCCCATGAAACCATAAAATCAAACAAAGATGACTTTCTGAAAAGCAGCCTGCGAAAAGCTTATAAGCTGACACTTATACATATCATAATATGTATATACACACACATAGTGTATGTGCGTGTGTGTCTCCATAGAAAAAAATGCATAAGGTAAAACAAAACATCAACGTTGATATAGAATACATAGTTTAATATAAGCTTAATACATAGTTAAAGTTAAAACATGCATCAAAGATATCTATCAAACCAAATAGTATTTAATGAAAGATGTGACCTGCATGCTTGTCAATCTACCTCTTGCAGTTGCATGCACAAGAAACAATTATAATAATTATACTCACCAACCTATCTACGTATCAACATACGTATGTATACGTATATACATACCGTATGTACAGATCCGGCTGCTAATACATCCCAATCTTTGACTGACAAAAGAGAGATTGCGGATCTTAATCTTGCAATTAAACAACTAAACAAAAATCTAAATTAAATAATGTCAAACTACATAGGTGGTTGTAATACTGAAAAAGAAAAACACTCTTGGTTAGCTGTGTTCCACCATTTGCTGCAGAACCATTTATACACGTATAAATATATGTATTCGGTGTATAAATATAGTGTGGACCATATGCATACATTTAATTTAAGTCTAAGTACCTTCGGCTACGCATGTTCCTTAGTAGCTGGATAGTACACCCTCCGCTGCAAACCAGAGGTTTTCATTTGATTTCTTGTGTACACCACACACCTGTAAATTGTTAAATAATTGGTCAAGTAAAGATTGAATAAAATATAATTGAAATATTTAAACATTTATATATTATATATATATATATATATATATATATATATATATATATATATATATATATATATATAACATCTATATACCTCTGCTGGCCGGGAACAATCCGGTTATACTTCTTGTCATGACTGTGGAGGTAACCATTTGTATCTGTGTGTAGTAGACGTACTTTCTGGTCCCTTACCCATATATTACCTTTACCTTCAATTTCCAGCCTAGAAAATTAAATATAATTATATATACACACACACACATACATATAAGAGAGAGAGAGAGAGAGAGTATACATATGAGCTTACTTCCAGTGATCTCCTGTATCGCTTTGGTCATCACTACCAAATGCACTCACCTAAGATATAATAGTTAATATATGCATTATATATATATATATATATATATAATATATATATATATATATACTCGAGATTTCCCGAGATAGGGGACTGAAGAAGGTGACTGTGAAGCCACTTGCGTGTCCGCATATGCTGTAAGCGTACAACAGTTCCACTTGGTATAACTTGTCCTTGGCGAAAGCCTGATCCCTTCTTAGGCCTCACAATCTTTAAGAAATTAAATAAACAAAAATATATTTGAAATAATTAATTACATGCTGTGTTACTACAATATACAAAACTCACAAGTTTTAAACTATATACAATGAATATTTCATTTGTTTAACTGAATGTTAAACTAATGTGGAATAAGACATGTATAAAATATGTTTAGCATTTACATACGTTTACCACACACACACACACGCGTATCTATGTTATTTATACATACACATACATATAACTAACTTACCCAGTAGCTATTTGAATCATGGCCTGAATAACAAGTAACAGATTGCTGGCCACTTCCAGACCCATAAGGCACTTCATGCGAATGAAGCTTATATTTAGTTTGATCATGTTGAAGCTTTATAACACTCCCATAAGTCACCTAGAAACATTTTAAATAAATAAATCAATAATAATATATATATATATATATATATATATAGAATATATATATATAGAAATATTTTTTAAAAATAACAAAAACGAAAATTAAATTAAAAAAAAACTATTAAAATTATAAATAGAAATTAAAAATTCATGCAGCCTATTCACCTCTGTTCCTTGTAGAGCTGCTGCTGCCGCACAGCTCGCTGCCAAATAGATCAACAACAATCCCATCATTTTAACCCTAATTTTGTTGCCCTAATTTGAATGCGAGATACTTATTATCGTGTATTGTACGCATGTATATGTATGTATTTATATATATCACACTGTTTAAAATAAAAATATAATTTTGTTCCAGAAAAAAATTATTAAAGATATATATAGAAACAACAAAGATTTATATGTTTTAATATTTTTATATTTATTTCCTCTGCCCGCAAAAGTAACTAGCGTTTCATTTTACAAATAAAGATAAACATTATTAAATATTTTAAATTAATAAAAATTATAAGTAATAATAGAAAATTTGAACTTATTATTATTAATCAAAATGATATATAAACATATGTACGTGATATAAACATATGGTATATGTGTCTTTTTCAGTTGTATGTATATACTACTCAAAATTAGCTTAATTACAAATTATTTGTTTTACTTAGAACATTACAAAATATTCTTATATCATCATATATTTCTTATTAAAAATAAAACATTATTTTTATTTGTTCCAAAAGTATTTAAATTTCAAAGAGTATTTTCTAAATACATAAGAAAAATAATAATAATAAATTATTTAGAAACATAATAATAATGTATTAAATTTAAATTAATTAAATTAATATATAACTTATTAATGCAAATACCACAAATATCAACTCTTATTATATATGTCATAGATGTTTTATTGAAGAAATTTGTGGCGTGTATATTCATTAAAAACATAAAAATGTAATATAAATTCTGCTTATTAAACTAATATGAAATATTAAATAAAGTATAAAATTTTAAATATAAGATTAAATATAATTTAAATGCAAATACAGTATAATATTGTTTCAATATTTTATTATATTTGAAATCATTCATCTTAAATCAAATATATTAATCTTTTTTTAAATTTATATAAAACCCCTCAATATATAATATAATATATAGTGTTTATATTCCTGTTTAAAAAATGAAAAATAGAACTACACTTTATTATATATGCATATCTTATACATTAATTATTTGATTTATATATGAATAGTTATAAATTATTTGGAATATTATAGGTATTATTATTTAACATAATTATAATGAATATAAGAAAAATGCTACTTATTTTTATTTATTTAAAGTTTTAAAAGTTCTTCAAAGAAGTTTTTTTTTTAAAAAAATATACAAAAACATTAAAAAATATTTAAAATGATCCATTTATAACATATCTAGTTCTCTAAAAAATCATTATATATATGTACATGTCTTATTTTTACAATAACATTATAATAATTATATTATCTTTGATTAATGATTGTAAATTAATAATTAAGTCGTTTAAAATATTTTATATTGTTTATTACATGTATGATAAAATAGCTACTTTACTTAATTATATATATAAAGATTGTATTCAATATAACTATCATTTATGTATTAAAATCTTTAATGTTATATTTATATAAATTATTTTTTATAAAATATATAAATGAGCACTAAAATGTAAAATGATTTAGTATAATCTTTAATCTTTATATTAATAAGGAAAACATTACTTCGAATTTCGAATTCATCCGTTGTCACTTATAAATCATGTATATTAAAAACTTATAAATATATTTTAAATTTACCTCTTATGTGTACATGTCATCTTATTAAATTTTTAACATACAGAAAAATAAACAAAACGAGAGTTTTTTTTTTTATAATTAGTATTATCACGATTTTTTAATTGTTAAAAACTTTAAAAATCTTTTAACTCCAACGTTATTCATATGAATTTTAAATAGTTTTCATATTGTTACTTATTTGGTGTTTCATGTGTTTTTAAAATTTTATTTTAATTAAAAATATATAACGTAACTATGAATATTAAAATAATTATCTTATCTTATCAAAATGCAATTATTTGTATTTAAATATAACTTTTTCATGCAAATTATAGCACTATATACCTTGCAATATTTGATTTATTTAAATTTAGTTTAGTTAAATATATTTATATATAACATATATATATATATATATTTAATATAGTTTTTAAATGTATTTCAAAAATATCTTAAACCCTTATACAAATAGTTATTATTATTTAAATGAACTAAAATAACATTTTATGAAAAGTTATTCCCTTTTAATATTTAATTTCTTCAATGTGCAAATAAAATACATAACATTCATTAATTTATATGAATTAATATTTAAGTTTTATATAAATTAATTATATAAATATCAATATTTTAGTATTTATTTTGTTATTATAACGTTGAAAGCATTAAATAATAAGTATGAATAATAAAAATAATAATGCATCAATATATGTTAACATTTACATTTATACACATCATCCTTATATAAAATTTTAAAAAATATCATATTTTAAAATAATATTGTATAAGAATATAATTAAATAAATAAATAAATAAATACTTGAACATATAATATTAAAGAAATATAATAATAAATAATAAGTTTAAATAACAAAAAATGATGATTTATACGTAATAAGTGTTAAGATATTTGCTATATACTATATCATATATATAATGGTTTAGATTTGAGTTGTATATATTAGCAAATTAGCATAATTAAACAAACATAATTTGTATACTGTTTTGGGTTTATAAATAAAATATATTAATAATTATTTATCAACTATATGTTTAAGTAATTTTGATGAGTATATTACCTTTTATATTCATTTATACTACAAATTTATTTTTCATTTTCATTTTTAATCTACAACCATTTTGAATATTTTTAGTATTCATATGTATTTTTATTTAAATAAAATGTATAAAAAAATAAATAAACAAGATCTTTAAAATTTGCATATTCAATTACATCTTTATCATTTATTAATAATTTATATGTAGTAAATATAATTTTTATATTGAATTCATATTTATGAATTTCTTTTATTAAACTTTAAAGACCCTTAATTAAATAATAAAGAAAACAGCATATTCATCTTTAAATTAATAAAAAGTATAAATAACAATTTTAATTTTAAGATATGAAATGATTTAAAAATCTAAGGATTATGTGTAAAACCATTAAAATATTCATTTATTATATATTCAAATGTATTAATGCATGCCCAACAAAACAAATGTTAACCAAATTATACATTTATACATAATTTAGCATTAATATTTTATATATACATATATTCAAATATTTTATTGTACTTTAACTTAAAAGTAATTCTCATAAACTCTTAACATAATTAAAACATTTAACTAATAACCTAATTATTATAATTAATGCAAATTTCATTTACATCTCCATCTTTTATTTACATAAAAAAATATATGTTAAAATAATACAATGTTTTAAATTATTTTTTAATTATTATTTAATTTTATCTTAGTATTCTCCCTACTTCTAAGACATTTACACTATAAGAATCAATTAAATTTAATAAATGTGTTAAAAGATTCAAATACACATGATATCGAAATGAAGGCGATTGAAGTAGCAATTTTTTAGGAAAGACACACACGTATATGTGTGTGTTCCTTATGTGTGTATGTCTGGTTGCATTTATATGTGTGTGAGTTTCCATATGTATTTGTGTGTTGTGCACATACATGCATATATATAACTTTCTTTTTTATTAAATTGGAAATAGAGCAACATATGGGATATATTGTAGCAATTGAATTTGTAAGTACCATTATTACATGTTTATTCATAAGAGTAATGTTGAACTTAAATATAAAAATATCTTTAAAATTCTTAACAATTAGAAAATCACGATAAAATTAAGATAAATTTTCGTTTCGTTATTATTTCGTATATCAAAAATTTAATGAAATGACATGTGTACGTAATCGAGTAAATTTAAATTATTCTTGTGATTTTTTAAAGTTCAAAATCCACAAGTAATTGTGGATGAATTCGAAATTTAAAACAACATTTATCATTGTTAAATATAAGAACGAAAAAATTATAAATGATGTGTGTGGATTATCATGAAAATATCTCATGACAAGTCTTAATAAAAAAGTGGTAAAGGATTCCATAATTAAAAAAGGTATACGTGTGCATACACACACTTATACACATGTGAAACATGTTTATAATTTTGTTTCATATAGCATTGCACAAGCAACATGTATTACCTTCGACAGTGTATTAAGAGCATATGTGAAAAAGCCAAAGATGTGTAGAAGTAAATTTATAAAAAAATTTGTTATGTATAGTACAATTACACATGAGGAATACGTAAACATAATAAAACATTACTACAATGAGAGTACGAAACATATTACAACCGTGAAGATCAAATTAAAATTCTCATATGTATGCATTAAATTTTTAAATACCATATCATATCAATTACGAGTGTGTTTTAATACACGTAATATACATTTTGCAAGGACACACATGTTTTATTATTATAGCACTATATACCTTGCAATATTTGATTTATTTAAATTTAATTTGGCTAAATATATTTTATATATAACATAATATATATATTCAATATAGCTTTTAAATGTATTTTCAAAAATATCTTAAACCCTATACAAATAGTTATTATTATTTAAATGAACTAAAATAACATTTTATTAAAAGTTATTCCCTTTTAATATTTAATTTCTTCAATGTGCAAATAAAATACATAAACATTCATCAATTTATATGAATTACATAAATATATCTTCATCATATAACATAAACTCTAAATATTATGTGTACATGCATGAGTTTTTAATATTTAAGTTTTATATAGATATAATTATATAAATATCAATATTTTAGTATTTATTTTGTTTATATACGTTGAAAGCATTAAATAATAAGTATGAATATAATAAATAATAATGCATCAATAAATATGTTAACACTTTTACATTTATACACATCATCCTTATATAAAATTTTAAAAAAAAACATTATATTTTTTAAAATAATATTGTATAAATGAATATAATTTAAAATAAATAAATAAATAAATACTTGGACATATAATATATTTAAAGAACATATAATAATAAATAATAATGTTTAAATAACAACAAATGATGATTTTATCCGTAATAAGTATTTGAGATATTTATTTATTCTACATTATATAATAATATAATGGTTTAAGTGATTTTAAATTGTATATACATTAACAAATTAATACAATTAAACAAACATATATTTGTATACAATGTTTTGGATTTATAAATAAAATATAATTAATAATTATTTATCAACCATATGTATATGTTGAGTAATTTTGATGAGTATATTACCTTTTATATTCATTTATTCTCAATTAAATACTCCTAAGTTTAATTATCACAATGCAAATTTTATTTTTTCATTTCATTTTAATCTACAACCATTTTAAATATTTTTAGTATTCATATGTATTTTTATTTAAATAAAATGTATAAAAGAAAAATAAACAAGATCTATTAAAAAATTGTATATTCAATTACATCTTTATCATTTAATTTAATTTAGTAAATATTAATTTTTTATATTAACACACCCTTTACAAATCTTTTATTAAATCTAAATCAATAAGAAAGTATAAATAACAGTTTTAATTTTAAGATATGAAATGATTTAAAAATCTAAGGATTATGTGTATACTATATAATATTTGAATATAATATAATGATAAAATATTATAATGTTTAAATGATTTTACTCTTAAATACATTAACAAATATGTTAAACACTTAGTATGCATTATACATGTATAATATGTATAATACAAAATTATGTGTATAATATTATATGTATATATCATGATTTGTATATACCATTATATATTATATAATATATAATAGTACTCTTTAAACACTTATATTACATAGAATATTATTATAATCAAATAATAATTTATCATAATATATCAAAAACTGTATTATTATATTGGAACATTATATATATATATATATATATATATATATATATATACTTGCCCCTGCGGACACACACACACACACACACACAAATGTGCCTTTACATACGCATGTCCTGTCTATTTATATGTGTATGTTTGTGTATACCTGTGCTAAAGCTAGTATAAGCTGAGTACACATGCACACACGCACACGCGCACACACACAAGATATAATCCTGTAATCTTAGGAGAAAGAAAGAAATACACGCAGATACCCACGCACACAATATACAGACATGAGACTCAGCTGTACATTCCAATACCACATACTCGTTCATCAACCATAGGAGGAAAGAAAGAAACACACACACACACACACACACACACACACCAAGTAACTTGGTAGAAGTTGATTGATATATTCGACCTACATAATATACGTGTATACTTACCGTTTTGCCATATTATGCTCTACACACACGAATGCCAAAATATGTCATATGTGAAACTATAAGTATATGCACATATATACATGAATATACATCAACCCATTGCCACAAACGCAGACTAGGCTAGATAGTATGTTTACCTTTAGATATGAGGACATATATGCACAACAATGAATTCTCTTTAGGTGCAAATATGCATTCTATATGTATGTGGGTGTATATACACACACGTATCTATGTTATTTCTGTGTAGACGTTGAAACCAAATATGGGCTATGGAAACTATTATATCCACATAGGCATCCAAATATATCAGAAAACAAACACAGGACAGTAATAAACAAACACAGGACTGTGGATATATGACAAATGGACTTAAACAGAGTTTTTACCATGTCATTGGTGGCACAAATTCATCCCTATAGTCGCGTTTACCTTCGTCGTAGTCACACCCAACAATAACTTCCTGGACCTTTCCCTCCTCAAAAGTAGAGAATGAGGCTTAGACAGAGGAGGAGAGTATCGGCGCTTCACCATGAACAAGCCCGTCTTGTCTCTGGTGTAGAATTTCCACCACTTATGACCAATAGCCACACGCTCCCTGTTCAAAACAGTGTGTGTGTGTGTGTATGAGTCTACCTGAGATCGTCAATCATAACGTAGTCAGATCATGGAATAGATCTTTACCGATTACCAGTTGGGAATCGTCAGGAGGAGGCATTTGCTTAAAAAGTGCCTTAATCGTGCTTTCATCAATTCTGCAACCAAAGGAATAGCATCGAAGACAGACGATACAAATCAATCCGCTTACCATGGCAGTCGTAATTCTACAATCATAAAGGAATACGATATGAGCATAGTCGACATACAAATCAATCCGCTTACCCCATCGCCATAGCCACGCCCTAATTTGAACAGCCTTAGGTCTTGCTTTAAAAGGTCGACGTGGATCAATCCTGACCGTCTAACGGTCCGTATGTAGCACCCTTCTGTTATATTTTAAAATAATATAATGTTTTAAATTATTTCTTAATTATTATTTAGTATTCTCGCTACTTCTAAGGCATTTACATTATAAGAATCAATTAAACTTAGTAAATGTGTTAAAAGATTCAACTATAAAAGTGAAGGCTATTTAAGTGCAATTACCACACGCGTGTATTTGTGTGTGTGAGTGTTCTTATATTATCTCTGTTTTATTATGTCTATGTTCCCCATATGTAATTTTTGTGGTACTTAAATCTTTTGGTCTCCATTTTCATATCCTCTGTAATTGATTTTTTTAACATATTTGTTAAATTTAATTAATTTATATGGTGCAAATGCCCTGAAAATAACTAGAATGTTAAGACAAAATTAAATAATAATTAAAAAATAATTTAAAACATTGTATTATTTTAAAATATACCTTATACCACAGCAATTCTAATGTTCATAACAATAACACTAGGGCCATGTGAGCATGTTGTGCATTATGTGTGTGTACGTGTGAACGTAACAAATTGCCATGCACGTGTATATGTGCGTAAGCATAACTCATCATTAATGCAATTGCTTCTCCATTAAGTGGAACCATATAGCAGTAATTAAGATATTAGATTTGTTTACAAAAAATTACTACAAAATTAATTATATATAAACATGTATTTACACATGTCTCTATGTATATACAAACACACCTTGTTTAGTTGACAACATCCAGACACACACACAAAGATACATAGAGGAACACTCACACACACACATTGTGTGTGTGTGTGAGTGTTCCTTTATGTATCTCTAATTTATTGTGTGTATTCCCTCTATGTGCATCATCTATATATGTGTGTTTGTGTTCCTTGTGTGTATATCTAATTGCATCTATGTGTATGAGTTTCCATATGTATTTATATATGTGTGCACATACACGCATGTATATAACTTTCTTTTTTATATAAATTGGAAATGGAGCAACATACAGGAACATGTGTTGTGACAATTGAATTTACAGGTGTTATAATTACATATTTATTCATGTGAGTAATATTGGACTTTGACTATAAAAATATCTTTAAAATTCTTAACAACTAGAAAATCACGATAAAATTAAAATAAATTTTCATTTAGTTATTATTTCGTATGTTAAGAATTTAATGAGATAACATGTGCACATAATCGAGTAAACTTGAATTATTCTTGTGATTTTTTAAAGTTCAGAATCTACAAGCAAACGGTGGATGAATTCGAAGTATAAAACAACATTTTCATTATTAAATATAAGAAAACGAAAAATTATAAATGATGTGTGTGATCATTACGAAAATATCTCATATAACAAGCTGTTTATGACAAGTCTTAGTGAGAAAGTAGTAAGGATTCCATCATAAAAAAGGGTATACATGTGCATACACACACTTATACATATGTGAAACATATTTGTAATTTTTTTTTTAAAACATTGCACAAGCAACATGTATTACCCTTGACGATGTATTAAGAACATGTGTGAAAAAGCCAAAGACGTATGAAAGTAAATTTATAAAACTTTTCATTATGTATGGTACAATTACACATGAAGAATACGTAAACATAATGAAACACTATTATAATCAGAACGAAATATGTTACAATCGTGAAGATCAAATTAAAATTCTTATATGTACTTTAATACCATGTCATATTGACTTCGAATGTGTAAAATACATAAACATTCATCAATTTATATGAATTACATAAATAATATTCTTCATTTACATAAACATAACATAAACTCTAAATATTATGTATGCATGAGTTTTTAATATTTAAGTTTTATATAGATATAATTATATAAATATCAATATTTTAGTATTTATTTTGTTTATGAAAGCATTAAATAATAAGTATGAATATATAATAAACAATAATGCATCAATAAATATGTTAACACTTTTACATTTATACACATCATCCTTATATAAAATTTTAAAAAATAACTTTATATTTTAAAAATAATATTGTATAAATGAATATAATATATTTAAAGAACATATAATAATAATAATAATGTTTAAATAACAAGAAATAATGATATTATAATTGTTTAAGATATTTATATTACTATGGTTTAAGTGATTTTGAGTTGTATATACATTAGCAAATTAACACAATTAAAAAAACATATAATAAATAAATAATAAGTTTAAAATATACCAATTAAACAAACATATATAATAATAAATAATAAGTTTAAATAACAAGAAATGATGATATTATACGTAATAAGTGTTTAAAATATTTACTATATTACTGCATTATATATAATATAATGGTTGAAGTGATTTTGAGTTGTATATACATTAACAAATTAACAAAATTAAAAATATATATTTGTCTACAATGTTTTGGGTTTATAAATAAAATATATTAATAATTATTTATCAACTATATGTATATGTTAAATAATTTTGATGAGTATATTACCTTTTATTCATTTATACTACAAATTTTATTTTTCATTTTCATTTTTAATCTACAACCATTTTGAATATTTTTAGTATTCATATGTATTTTTATTTAAATAAAATGTTAAAAAAATAAATAAACAAGATCTTTTAAATTTATTTACTTGGGCATATGAGTTTATTTTTACTAGTAAAAAAATGTGATAGATAATAAATAAATGATAAATAGTATTTATCTAGCAAGAAATGATGATATTACTATTTAACATATTTGTTAATGTATTTAAGAGTAAAATCATTTAAACATTATAATATTTTTATTCAACATAAAGTATTGAAAATATTATATGTATATATCATTATTTGTATATACCATTATATATTATAAATATATAATAGTACTCTTTAAACACTTATATTACATAGAATATCTAATCAGTTTTTACAATTACTATTATTTATTTATTACAAATCAAAATAATGTTATCATACAAATGCATTTTGTTAACTTATTATAATACATCAAAAACTGTATTATTATATTGATATATAATACTTGCCCCTGCGGACACACACACACAAATGTGCCTTTATATACGCATGTCCTATCTATATATATGTGTATGTTTGTGTATCCCTGTGCTAAAGCTAGTATAAGCTGAGTACACATGCACACACGCACACACACACACACACTTGCTGATATAATCCTGTACTCTTAGGAGAAAGAAAGAAATACACGCAGATACCCACGCACATAATATACAGACATGAGACTTCCAATACCACATACTCAAGAAAGAAACACACACACACACACAAGACCATGTGAAACTACAGTGTTATAAGTATATGTATACATAGATGCCCAATCCATTGCCACAAACTTCAAACACAGGCAGGCTAAGCTAGATAGTATGTTATGTATGCACAACAATGAAATCTCTTTAGGTGCAAATATGCATTCTATATGTAGGTGTATGTATATACACACGTATCTACGTTATTTCTTGTGTAGACGTTGAAACCAAATATGGGCTAGGCATCCAAATATATCAGAAAACTTCAGGACAGTAATAAACAAACACAAGACTGTGGATATAGGAAACAGAGTTTTTACCATGTCATTGGTGGACAAATTCATCCCTATACTCGCGTTTGCCTTCGTCGTAGTCACACCAACAATAACTTCCTGGACCTTTCCCTCCTCGCGTCCCATGCCAAAAAGTAGAGGTTCTGAATAGAATGAGGCTTAGACAGAGGAGGAGAGTATCGGCGCTTCACCATGAACAAGCCGTCTTGTCTCTGGTGTAGAATTTCCACCACTTATGACCAATAGCCACACGCTCCCTGTTCAAAACAGTGTGTGTGTGTATGAGATAGAGAGAGTCTACCTGAGATCGTCAATCATAACGTAGTCACCGTTATGATCATGGAATAGATCTTTACCGATTACCAGTTGGAATCGTCAGGAGGAGGTTCGTTTAGCAGAGGCATTTTGCTTAACAAGTGCCTTAATCGTGCTTTCATCAATTCTGCACCAAAGGAATAGCATCGAAGACAGACGAGACAGATCAATCCGCTTACCCTATGGCAGTCGCGCTTTCGTTAATTCTACAATCATAAAGAAATACGATATGAGCATAGTCGACAGACAAATCAATCCGCTTACCCCGTCGCCATAGCCACGCCTAATTTGAACAGCCCCTAGGTCTTAAGTTGTATATGCTTTGAAAGGTCTACGTGGATCAATCCTGACCGTCTATGTGGCAGCCACGTAGCGAAAATTTAGGTCACACGCAATGCAAGTAGTATATTTTAAAATAATACAATGTTTAAATTATTTATTATTTATTATTTAAGTTTATCTTAGTATTCTCCTTACTACTAGGGCATTTACATTGTAAGAATCAATTAAATTTAGTAAATGTGTTAAAAGATTCAATTACACTTGTATTTGTGTGTGAGTGTTCCTATGTGTATCTCTGTTTATCGAGTGTGTTTCTCATATGTATTCCCTGTGGTACCTAAATCTTTTAAAAAATTCACTGTTTTAATTGTCTCTATCTCTATATCCTTTGTAACTGAGTCTTTTAACATATTTGTTAAATTTGATTAATATCTCTATGGTGCAAATGCCCTAAAAACAAACGAGGATGTTAAGATAAAATTAAATAATATTAAAAAATAATTTAAAGTATTGTATTATTTTAAAATACACCTTATATCACAGCGATTCTAATGTCCATACAATAACACTAGGGGCCACGTGAGCATGCGTGTGTATGTGTGAACGTAACAAATTGCCAAGATTGCTCATCCAAAACACAAGGTACATGATGTGTGCATGCATATGTGTATGTGCATGAACATAACTCATCATTAATGCAATTGCTTCTATATTAAATAAAATCGTATAGCAGCAACTAAGGTATTAGATTTGTTTTTTAAAATCACTATAGAATTAATTATATGTAAGCAAGTATCTCTATATATATGCAAACACATACTTGTTTAGTTGACAACATCTAGACACACACAAAGATACACAGAGGAACACTCACACATACACAATGTGTGTGTGTGAGTGTTCCTTTATGTATTTCTAATTTATTGTGTGTGTTCCCTCTGTGTGCATCTATATGTGTGTGTTTGTGTTCCATGTGTGTATATGTCTAGTTGCATCTATATGTGTGTGAGTTTCCATATGTATTTGTGTGTGTGTGTGCACATACACGCATGTATATAACTTTCTTTTTTTGTATAAATTGGAGATGGAGCCACATATGGGAACATGTATTGTGGTAATTGAATTTGCAAGTGCCATTATCACATGTTCATTCATGAGAGTAATGTTAAACTTAAAATATAAGAAGATCTTTAAAATTCTCAACATAAAAAATTACAATAAGATTAATATAAATTTCCATTCCAATATTATTCTATATGTTAAGAATTTAATGAGATAACATGTGCACATAAGCAAATAAACTTGAATTATGCTTGTGATCTTTTAATGTTCAAAATCCACGAGCAATAATGGTGGATGAATCCGAAGTTTAAAATAACATTTTTTCTTACAAAATACAAGAACAAAAAATTATAAATGATGTGTGTGGACCATAATTCATATAGTAAGCTGTATACAACAAGTTTTAATGGAAAGTGACAAAGAATTTTATCATCAAAAGAAATACTCATGTGCATACACACATTTATACATAAGTAAAATGTGTTTGTAATCTTTGCTTCACAAAGCATTGCACAAGCAGCATGTATTACCCTTCACAATGTATTAAGAGCATGTGTGAAAAAGCCAAAGACATGTGAAGGTAATTTATAAATCTTTTCATTAGGTATGTTATAGTTATACACGAGGAGTACGTAAACATACGTGTGTGTGTGTCCTTGCAGAATATATATTAAGTGTATTAGAACAAACATGTAGTCAATATGATATGAATTAGAAGTTCAATGCATACATATGAGAACTTTAATTTGATCTTCATGGTTTAGCATGTTTCACACTCTCATTGTAGTAATGTTTCACTTTATATATATAATAAATAACATAATGTAAGACTTTATTGTAATTCGTATTGGTTTAAACTTTATTGAAATATTGCAGGTTTTCCTTGTAGAGATCAGAGGGGAAACTTAATTATTTTCAGTTAAGCTTTTATTGGTTATATAATAATATGTGTTTTGCTTGTGTAGATCTCTCTCTCTCTCTCTTTCTCTCTCTCTCATATGCACACACCCACATATGTATAAATATATAGAATTCTTTCTTTCATGTCGCTATTTGCATACACACATGTATGTGTGTGTGTGTCATATCATATGTACATATATATATAACGCATAATTTCTTTGTGTAGATAGGAGATGGCTGTATATGTGAAACTATATACGAATGGACTTTCATTTAACAGAATATCCTATAGCCGTGTCGAGAAGATACCGGCAATTACTGATGAACCACATACTGGTATGTACAGCTGAGTGTCATGTCTGTGTATTGTGTGCGTGAGTATCTGCGTGTATTTCTTTCTCCTAAGATTACAGGATTATATCGACAAGTGTGTGTGTGTGTGTGTGGTGCATATGTGCTTTAGCACAAGTAACAATGTTTTTATTTTGTAATAATAAATAATAGCAAGAAAAAATAATTAAATGTTCCAAAAGGATTATGTATTTAAAAAGTATAAGTATGTGGTAATCTCGAGAATCAAAATAATGTTATAATATAAAACAATTTCCATATAAATATAAGTTATTTTAAATATTATATTGTATCTCTGTAATGTTTAAAATTTGTGATTGCTTTCCATACAATACTAAATTGCATATTAATTATATTATATTGTATATTAATATAATATACAATATAAATATATATAATGTTAGTAATATTTTATAACAAGATTAAATTGTTATATATTAAATAAAAATTGTAAATATATTTTACATATATTAATAATATTATATGTTGTTGTTACAATAATTGGATCGAAAATAAAATATCTAAATAAATCGATCATATAAATATGATTAACTTTTGTATACATAATTAAATAATCTTTAAGAAAATAATTAAATTCGTATATATGTATTTACATATATTTACAAATGTATATGAATATGTATTTATATATGTATTCTTCTAATATTTTACTAACTTCTAAGTTTAATAGTTTAATTTTTCATGATTACTAAAATACTTTTATGTATTTTATAAACACATATAGATATTATGTGTGTATATAATATAATCGTATACAATGGTTTAATTTTTGTTTACTTACAATATGCATTATTAAATAATGATATATATTGTTATACATACATACATACATACATATATGTTTACATGGTGTATATATTTATATATATGTTCATATTGAAAGCAGATATATATTTAGAAATGTCAGATGTAGACATGTGGTGCTGACACATGGGAGCCAAATCACCACCCATGTGTCACTACGCATGTGTGTATATACACATGCGTATATACAGTATGTTATATATACAGTATCTTACATTATCCTCCCTCTGCGGCTGTGTAGATGGTGATGGATCTGATGGTTCTGGATCCGTGTGAGCTGGGTCATTTAAGGTATGACCAAATGTACTCAACGAGTCTCGAACGACAAACCGTTTCATTCGAACCACGTGAACTATCTCAACCTCATGAGATCCCACCAACTATACTTGATATACCTGAGGACCAACCTTTCGGTACTCGGTAGGGACCAAGCCACTTATGTAATAAACCAGTTGCAAGCCCAGGTGCAGTCAGCTTGGGAAGACGTACCAGGACTAAGTCACTGTCAGCAAAATCTGGTGGAATTTGATGTTGTGCATTATAAGAAGATTGCTGTCGCATTTGAGCTCGACCAAGATGTTCAGCAGACTCTGCACGCAGAAGAGACAAAACAGCATCCAAATGTCAAGCCCACATCTTTGCATCCTTGGCACGTGGCAGATTCGATGATAACCCCAATTCACTAGGCAACTTAGGATCATATTTATACAATGCCTTGAATGGAGAGATACCAATCGAACTCTGAATGCCTGTTACATAAGCAAATCTCAAACATCGCAAATACCAATCCCAGTCTGTGTGATTGAAGTTCACATACTTCGAAATCATACTCTTGAAGGTCCAATTCAATCGCTCCACTAAACCATCAGTTTGTGGATGATACGAAGAGGCAAATGAATGTTTTACCCATAACCTCTCACACAACACTCGGATTACCTCTGCAATGAAAGCAGGGCCATTGTCTGATAACATCTGCTCTGGACAAGAATGCTGCAAAACCACATTATCGAACAGAAACAAAGTTGTTGACATGGCAATTGCATCTGGAAGGGCACCAACCTCCACCCATCAAGTTAAATAATCAGATATAACAATGATGTACTGGTTACCGTGAGAAGAACGTGGAAAAGGTCCCATTAAATCCATTGTAATTAACTCAAAAGGGCGAGAGACATTGATGGATTCTAACACCCCATGGCCCGAGTCGTAGAGGAATTCCGAGTTTGACAAGTGGGACAGCTTTGAATATACCTGATCACATCACCATGCTAGGCCAATAAATGATCGGTGCAGCTTCTCCAACACTCGTTGGTGACCAAGATGACCTCCAATAATAGGTGAAATCATGATATGCTCGAAGAAGGTGTGGAACATATGTAAAGGGTACAGCCAAACGCCATATGTCCTTTGGATTTGTCCCAATAAAATACAATAAATCATCCTGCAGTCGAAACTAAGTGTCAGAGTTTTAACCCAAAGGGCCAACACGTGGCAACACGTGGCTGCCAGGTGGCCATTTGGCGTCATCACCCTGTGTGAGCAACGCTAAGTTTCCCAGAACAACCCCAACGACCCCTAGGGTTAGACTCTAATGCCCAAGTGGACAGGAGACTTAGGGTTTAGCCTAAGTCTCCCTAGAATGTCTGCCCCCAAACCCTTGAGGGATAACCCTAGTTGACTTAGGGTTTAGCCTAAGTCTCCCTAGAGTGTCTACCCCCAAAACCCTTGAGGGATAACCCTAGTTGACTTAGGGTCTTGCCCTAGAAGACCTAGACAGGCTCATGCCCTAACCCCCATCAAGGAGACGTGTGTTCCACACATACCCCTGACAGAGCTAAGGCATCGTCACTTACCCCTTGAGGAATCACCCTCATCCGGGAGTACAACCCCTTTAGGGCGACAAGGGGTACCCTGAACCACGACTAACCCCTAAGGGTTTGAGTGGCCAAGTTATACCCTAGACCTAGGGCTAGTACTTAGTGAGGACACGAGTGTGCGCCGTAGGCGGACACGAGTGTTCTGCTAAGCAAACTCCCTAAGGCTAGGTTTGGGATAACCCTAAGCACATGACCTTGCGAGTGCCTCACGAAAGGGCTTGCTAATGAGCTTAGGTTGTTCAACCCTTGATTCCAAGGAGAACACTCCCCTAGCCAAGTGTGCCAAAGCACACCTAGTTATGAGACCTAACCTCCCTTGAGCGGATGCCCAAGGCTTAGCACCCTAGTGCAAGCACAAGCATGCTGTTTGCTAAGTATCCAACCCCTTGGCGACAAGCCCATGACATAACCCCAAAGGGCGTGCCTCGGCGTTGTACCATGTGACGTTTAGCCCAGTGTCACATCTCCATGTGACACTGCCTTCCATGTGGGCTATCATGCCATAGCCCTTAGATTCAAGAGTTGCACCAAGTGCCACAAACGTGGCTCCTAAATGCCAACTCTAGAACCCCTCAATGAACCCTCAGGAACGTAATGAACCTGTCAAACAAGATCCCACCACAGTTGGACAAGGACACGGATGTGCCTTGCTTGGCCGTGAGTGCTACACCTAGCTTGACGTGGAGGAGGAGGCTGGAGACAAGCCTCAACCTCTGCCTCTTGGAACGTGCATTCCGACAAGACCTCCCAGGCATGGATTCGCCAACGTTAAGGGTAAGCTACCCCGAAGGTGGGACGTACCCCTGGCATCTGGAAGTTAGGGCGGCACAACAGAGGGTTGTGCCTTGACGACACAAGCTAGAGCTTGCACCGGGAGAAGAGTAACGAGCTCAGTCATGAACCCAGGAACCCTCACTCCTATATACTACCTTATTTATGTGACAGAGGCCCCCCCTGTTTTCCTGTTTACATAAGTGGGCTAGCACTGAAATCTCATTCCCAGAGGGAACATACTTGGTGAGTTATCCATCGACCCCTAAACCCTAACCTGTCAAACCTGGGGTATTTCTAAGCATATCCGACATGCCGAACTCACCGGAACTAGCCATTAATCCAACCGGGACACGGAAAACCAAGGTAAGAGTTTTCTAGATGGAAGTGCTAGCTTCGCTTAGAGTTTCTGCAAATACCTAATGACACCCGGCCGGACCATCACTAGATATCCAAGTGCACTAAGCGGGCCTGTTTCTTCTACACTAGGGCTTATCAACATAGTACAGTAGGTAACAACAGTCAACGTCCAAAGTAAAGAGGAGTCATAGTAAAAACTATGACACACTCCCCGCCTTTGAAAATGTCAACGTCCTCGTTGACGTCCAACTCCAAGACTAGATAATGTTAGAAAAATAACCAAAACTAACATATCACTCTATGCGGAGTCAGCCAAAAGTTCACATAAGTTTTATTACCCCCCTTGCATTACGCGAAACCAAGTACTTCAGAACCGTCGTTCACTAGTCGTAAACCCAGCTGCCGGAGGCACCACCTGCGACATGAAGTCACTTGGAGACCTTTTGCACGTCTGCAAAGTCTGTCACCCGACGCACACAACACAATGGTTAATTTCTTTACTTAACTAGAATTTATATTGGAGGCCTCTAGTTAGTGTTGTTGCCGGCCCCTTGGTTAACAAGAAATAAAGACTTGCTTTATTCCTTAATATTAAATGCTGTTGACGACCTCTGTCGTCTAACGCACAACAAGCACTTCTCAAATGCTTGACCAAACACCTTCGCATTTCTTTGATTTTCCAATGGTCCCACATCACATGTTACGATATTATAGCTTACATCTCTGCATCCCTCGGTGTTCTCATTACCCCTTTTCATAAGGGTCTGCTACTATACCTATCTCTCATTAGTATATAGCTACGCCAGACTAAGTATGAGACTTTTATCGGAATCAAGCTCTTTTCCGATATAAGAGTACAAGTCGTAAAACCCTGTTCTTTGTAAACATGTCAATCTGGCCAGAGGCGATCACAGAGGCGCATGGCTGTACACATGTATACAACAAGGTCTTGCTAACCCAACTGCCATCCACTTGGTGTGTTATTAACATAAATTTATTCCCGATAGGAATCAAATTCAGTCAAATCCACACCAAGTGTGATAGCACTACCATTCGTCTTTCACAACCAACTTTGTACTCTTTCATAACACCGACCAGTTCAGGGACCAGATAAGCTAACATACCTTTCTTACAAACCAATGTGGAAACCAGGAAATTCAACCCATCTCTAATGTCAATTCTTAATACACTTTTACATTTATTGTACTCATTCCAAAGAGCAAACATACTAGATGCATTCAATAATTCCTAACTCTTATCTACTAAGTTCAAAATACCAATTTTAAACTTAGTTTCCACGATAAGAGTCTCTCTGAACTCGAATACTGCACGCTCTAACATTATATTTATTTCCAACTCTTAAACTGATTTCGTAAATGTTTCTCAACACTATACCGAAGTATAGCATTTTCACTAATTGAAGCAATTAGTGTTTTGATAAACATCTTTTTAAACTAATCCTTATTCTATAAACATTCAATTTCGATATTGATACTCTTGAATGGATAATGATCGTTTTAACGTTCAAATCCTAAGCTTATCAACTAGTTGTTATACTAGCGATATAAACTTACAATCATATCAATTTATCGAAATGCTACAACTATATATAGATATGGTCTTAGTTTACATGAACGAACTTCAATTTTGAGATGGAATATAATGTTATGACAGTATTCGAGGAACTTGTTCAGAGACTAAGAGGAATCATGAACTAGTGTCTGGTTCATCTAATTGATTTAGTAAGATATCAACCTCCACATAAATGTTATCATAACACTGAAGTGTTATATCAACTTCATGTTTTAGTCATACCTTATAATTCAATAGATCTCCCCAAACATGAATAAAATATCTAGTTCAGTACATTGAACTAAGATACATTATTCACTCTAGACACCTAGCAATCCAGAAAGTATCACATTGCCCCTCAAGCAATGTATTGAGAAATGTTCATTTCTCAACTAACTTGAAAACACGTTTCAAGTTATAACACTAAGGTAGTGCCTTACCAAAGTGTCAGACTCAAATCCACTTGAGTCTTTATATATGATTACGGCCACCTCATGTGATCATAACCAAGTTTGATATTGAGCGCTCCAAACTCAATATTGAAGAGATATCATATACTTTGACAAGTCATTTATAACAATCTTGAAAAGATTGTCACAAATTCTGCCAAAGTTTAGAATATAAATATCTCAACAGATGAGGTGATAGGAAACCTCATATTCTCGAACCGGATATTGGACGAACCTTGAACTACAATCATCAAGAAGGGACACCATCTTCTTGAGCTAATCCCGCTACACAATATCATTATTGAACCAACTCAAGGAACACCATCAAACCTTGAGATAGAACTAACAACTAACCCAAGGAATACAATCAAACCTTGAGTCAAGAATAGTTCTATTTTTTTTCCGAAAGATTGAAGATACATACTTTATTTGTTCTTTAAGTGCCCACATTTGCGACCATGATGCAGAGTCAAGAAACCGTCTTTTGAATAATCGTATTCGACTCTAAAATGAAAATTGATATTGAAAATCAATATCAACTTCAATTCTCATCGAACACCGACTCTCTGAGGAGGTACATGCACTTAAACCTCCAATGGAAATCCGACTATTACTAGCTCATTGGTAATTCTCAACATAAGTTATCAAACTTAGCAAGTTTCCTTACTTAGTCGATAAACAAAGTGAAGAATCCCAAATCATGCTCTTCTTAACCAAGGAATCACCCTTGTTCAAGAACTTCTCCCACATTGCAAACAACGTTACAGTTTCAAGATTAAAGAGTTAACAATGAAAATGCACAAGTGTGCGCCGAACGCCTTCACTATGCAAGTCTTCATTACTCAGTAAACTAAAAATGTAAACGTATGTTTCCAACATTACTCTTTCTGATAGATCATGCCATCTATCCCAAAATTGTATCGATAAGAAACCGAAACCCTCAAACTATTATCCCAAGTTCTTATGATCCCATATGAGACAATTCATAATCAAGTTAGTCGAGCTAGCTAACTTGAATACAGAGTGTACTAAGGTTTCATGTTATACTTTGTTCAAATCAAGGGACTTGAATTAGTAAACTATTTCACCTAATGTTACTTGCAGCTAGCGTCATCAAAATATTGCGAACATCGACAATACTTTGATTACATTGGATCTTCAAACCCTTGCTTAACATATTTATCATATGTTAATATTTGACATTTCTGTTGTATTATAAGTTCATCACCATAGTCTGCTTCTAGAGTTACACTCTCGGAAACATGCACTATAATAGAGCTTATTTTACACTTTGTCAAAATGTAGTGTTCATCTTATGTTTGAATATGCCCCTTCTCCCGAAGTCAAAGACGCACTTTGAACATAAGTCTTTCCCCGTTTGAACACTATTTTGTGAACTCATAAGCCAAAACTCAATGGAACTATCTGTTTCAAATCATGTGTTATCCCAAATTCAAACACCTTAAAGAAAAAGAAAAATTTTCAATAATGTGTAACTTAGGATATCACATGATCCACTTCACAAGACTTAGTTTGTAAGCCAGAACAAACTAACACGCCATGTCTTGTGGAAGTATATGGTAAAGTAACCTGGACAACCATAAGGTAAGTAACCTAGAGAAAGTAACCTGGCATGCAACTTGGAAGTTGCCTTCCGAGTGCTACCTTCCATTGGAGTCCATAACCCACACCCACTTATTAAGTAGATGTTCTTTGAAGAGTTATAGATCTCAGGACCAACTCTCCACGCAGAATTCAGACGTTAGCCGAAAGTGATAGAGTACTTCAAGAATTTAGAACTAACTAAACCCTAAAATACACTACACTTTAGGCAGTCCTACTGACCGCAGAGAATAGGCTCCGATACCAATTGTCAGAGTTTTAACCCAAAGGGCCAACACGTGGCAACACGTGGCTGCCAGGTGGCCATTTGGCGTCATCACCCTGTGTGAGCAACGCTAAGTTTCCCAGAACAACCCCAACGACCCCTAGGGTTAGACTCTAATGCCCAAGTGGACAGGAGACTTAGGGTTTAGCCTAAGTCTCCCTAGAATGTCTACCCCCAAACCCTTGAGGGATAACCCTAGTTGACTTAGGGTTTAGCCTAAGTCTCCCTAGAGTGTCTGCCCCCAAAACCCTTGAGGGATAACCCTAGTTGACTTAGGGTCTTGCCCTAGAAGACCTAGACAGGCTCATGCCCTAACCCCCATCAAGGAGACGTGTGTTCCACACATACCCCTGACAGAGCTAAGGCATCGTCACTTACCCCTTGAGGAATCACCCTCATCCGGGAGTACAACCCCTTTAGGGCGACAAGGGGTACCCTGAACCACGACTAACCCCTAAGGGTTTGAGTGGCCAAGTTATACCCTAGACCTAGGGCTAGTACTTAGTGAGGACACGAGTGTGCGCCGTAGGCGGACACGAGTGTTCTGCTAAGCAAACTCCCTAAGGCTAGGTTTGGGATAACCCTAAGCACATGACCTTGCGAGTGCCTCACGAAAGGGCTTTGCTAATGAGCTTAGGTTGTTCAACCCTGATTCCAAGGAGAACACTCCCCTAGCCAAGTGTGCCAAAGCACACCTAGTTATGAGACCTAACCTCCCTTGAGCGGATGCCCAAGGCTTAGCACCCTAGTGCAAGCACAAGCATGCTGTTTGCTAGAGTATCCAACCCCTTGGCGACAAGCCCATGACATAACCCCAAAGGGCGTGCCTCGGCGTTGTACCATGTGACGTTTAGCCCAGTGTCACATCTCCATGTGACACTGCCTTCCCCATGTGGGCTATCATGCCATAGCCCTTAGATTCAAGAGTTGCACCAAGTGCCACAAACGTGGCTCCTAAATGCCAACTCTAGAACCCCTCAATGAACCCTCAGGAACTGGTAATGAACCTGTCAAACAAGATCCCACGCCACAGTTGGACAAGGACACGGATGTGCCTTGCTTGGCCGTGAGTGCTACACCTAGCTTGACGTGGAGGAGGAGGCTGGAGACAAGCCTCAACCTCTGCCTCTTGGAACGTGCATTCCGACAAGACCTCCCAGGCATGGATTCGCCAACGTTAAGGGTAAGCTACCCCGAAGGTGGGACGTACCCCTGGCATCTGGAAGTTAGGGCGGCACAACAGAGGGTTGTGCCTTGACGACACAAGCTAGAGCTTGCACCGGGAGAAGAGTAACGAGCTCAGTCATGAACCCAGGAACCCTCACTCCTATATACTACCTTATTTATGTGACAGAGGCCCCCCCCCTGTTTTCCTGTTTACATAAGTGGGCTAGCACTGAAATCTCATTCCCAGAGGGAACATACTTGGTGAGTTATCCATCGACCCCTAAACCCTAACCTGTCAAACCTGGGGGTATTTCTAAGCATATCCGACATGCCGAACTCACCGGAACTAGCCATTAATCCAACCGGGACACGGAAAACCAAGGTAAGAGTTTTCTAGATGGAAGTGCTAGCTTCGCCTAGAGTTTCTTGCAAATACCTAATGACACCCGGCCGGACCATCACTAATATCCAAGTGCACTAAGCGGGCCTGTTTCTTCTACACCTAGGGCTTATCAACATAGTACAGTAGGTAACAACAGTCAATATCCAAAGTAAAGGGTTGAGTCATAGTAAAAACTATGACACTAAGCATGATATTATCGAAACCGAGGTTCGGAAGACGGATTTACAAACGCATCGCGTAATTGCCTCGTCCATGGTTCATGTTTTTGAGCATTCTACCACTGTTCCAAGGATGGTAAGTCAGCATCGAATACCTGAGGGGATTGTATCAAACCGAATGCTGCAGCTACTGCATGAGCAGGCAAAGTGAAATCAAGAGGGGTGCTCGAGAAAGTGCATCCACATCCACCATTGTTCGCCCAGGCTTGTGCACCACCTTAAAGTTATATACCTGGAGACGTAATGCCCATCTGGCTACGCGACCCACTAAATTCTTCCGTTTTAATAAGGAAGTGACAGCAGCATGATCACATTCCAAAAGTGTTTCACTCCCATGTAAGTAGGCATGAAGTCGTTCAAAACCCCAAACAACAGCAAGGCATTCTTTTTCAGTTGTGGAATAATTTCGCTCAGCCGGCATGAATACTCGACTAATGTAAGCCACCGGGTGTCGAATTGAAGAATCCACAACATCAATTTGCATCAATACACCACCAATATCAACATCTGAGGCATCTACTCATAAAATGAACGACGAGTAAAATCTGGGTATTGAAGCAATGGTGGAGTTGTCAGGAACTCTTTTAACTGGTCAAATGCCTGCTGACACCTATGAATCCACCTGAAAGATACTTATGGATGAACTAACTCCCGAAGAGGGGCAGTTCGATTAGTGAGATGATCGATGAATCGACCCAAGTACTGCACCTTGCCTAGAAAACGCTGGACTTCCTGTACTGTACGGGGACGAGGGAACTCTCGAACAGCTCGCAACTTCATTGGATCCACCTGTAAACTGTCTCAAGATATACGGTAACCCAAGTAAGTAGTGTCGGTCGAACCAAACACACACTTTTCAAGTTTCAACTTCAGGCCAACTTCTCGAAATCAATCAAGAACGCGCCGTAAATCACGAATGTGATCCTCCCAAGAACCAGACCCATTAATGAGCACATCATCGATAAAATCGACAATGATATCAGGCATATCGAAAAGAATCATCCATCATGCGTTGAAAGGTGGCAGGAGCTAAAGTCAATCCAAAAGGCATGACCAAAAACTCGTAAAGATCAAATGGTGTCCGAAAGGCCGTTTTTGGAATATCTCCTCAGCCATAGGAACCTTGCCAATATCTTGATGCCAAATCCAACTTAGTAAACCATCGACTCTGACCCAAACGATCTAATAGATCGGCAGAGTTCGGAAGTGGATAAACATCTTTGATGGTAACATCGTTGAGAGGTCGGTAATCCACACAAAATCGTAGAGATCCATCAGGCTTGGGAACCAAATGAGGTTCACATGCCCATGAACTCTGTGATGGACAACACATCCGCTTACCGATCATATCTGTAACAGCTGTTTGCATGGCTATAACTCTTTTGGTGACCTGTGTCGAACCGGGACTTTGAAAGGCTTTGCATTGCCCGTGGGTATACAGTGTCGAGTCTTCACACGTGCACCTTAGGACAGATCAAATTTGAATAAACTTGCATACTGCTGCTTAAGTTGTTCGATGCATTATGCTCAATACTCCGGTGACGGATCTGACATTTGAACCTGTTGAGATGAACACCACCCCAAGACTGAAACCAAAAGAGCTGTATGTGTGATACAAATAGCAACAAACTTCTCTGGATGTAAAGGAACAGGCTGCAGAGACACAGACTCCAAACGTAATACAGGAGGAGAGAGTGAAAAATCACACATATCTTTTGACTGCTTCAACCAATCACATCCCAGAATAATGTCAAAGACCTGGAAAGGGACAACCCTAAGAGACCCAAAGGGAAACTTACGATTGTCACCCAAAACTAGAGTAGTCGAAGTGGTGTACTGTGATACTGCACAAGATTGCCCATTACCATATAAAATGTGCAAGACCTTATCTGCACGTCTTAAAGGTAACGAGCACCGATGCACTAGAGAAGTAGTTATGAAAGACATACTGGATCCTGTATCCACAAGCACTGTGACTGAAAGATCATTCACTCGTGCAAAAAATGTGAAAACTGGATGATTTGGTGGAACTTGCAAACCTTGATATGCATAGCAGAAAAAGCATAGAGGTGAAGTCTCCATCGCACGGGATCCCTCCGTTGCCCGTACGATTACTGTTTTCCGCAACAGATCCATCTGCAAGAGAGGCTTCGTCATCTGGAAGCTCATCATCAGACATAATGGCCGCCACAGGCACACCATCCGGAACATATGGTCGCCAGCCTGGATTTGGTGGACGCCAATCAGGATACACATCGCATGCCCGCCAAGTATGTCTAGGCGCCCAACAGGCCCAACAATGAACTTGATTGGGTCGACCTGCATTGCTCCGATTCCTCTTGTCACGAATCCGTGGATTTTGACCACCACGGGCAGGTACTGGAGCAGGTGCAGGACGATTTCGTGGAGGTGGTCCACGGGGTGGGCCCCGAGGTCTATCACGAAAGGCTTGCTGTGCGGGCACATATGCAGCAGCATCAACCTCCATTGGATCAGCACGCTGAACAAAGGAGCATGTAACCCAAGGGGATCACGGCCCTCACCAGGCACCAACTCAAAACGTTGAGCTAGTGCAAAAGCTTCCTCCAATGTGGTAGGACGAAGGGCTCGAATGAATTGAACAAGTTCGGGTCACATAGTTGGCCATAACATACCGAGCTTAATGGGCTCAGGCATGTTAGGATATGCACGCCGAACTAAATCACCGAACCTAATACTAACCGCATAACAGTCACCAGGATGTTGTCGTATCGCATGCAGTTGTTGGAAAGCATCATCTGAATCCTCAACTTTGCCAAACGTACGTTTGAGGCATTCCGTCAACCGATTACTATTGATTTGAATCTCTGCAACCAATCCATTATACCACTTGAGCGCAGGGTTTTCCAAACATGTAGGGAATTCTCTGAGAGCACGGGCCTCATCCCAATCATGGTAACGAATAATGACTTAGAAATGATCAAACTAGTGGTATACATCATCTCCCGGATCACCACAAAAAGATCAGGGTCGAACCCTCAAATTTGTGGCATGTGAAGAAGATGAAGGAGTACTAGAAGCAGATCCCCCGACATGAGGCTCATGCGGGGAAGAGGAGGACGGACCCTCAACAAAGCGCTCCAACAACTTAGTTTGTGCATCAATAGCAGTAACAATAATGCTAAAAGCCGTCTCCATGTTTATTGTCATGAAAACAAGAAAAGGAAAGAGCGGAAGAAAGGAATACCCAACTTCTCCACCAATGAAAGAGCAAATATATATTCAGAAATGTCAGATGTATTCAGCTACAAAAACCCTGCTTATATACAGGAGACCCTCTGCCACGTGGCACACATGCACACATGGCGCTGACACATGGGAGCCAAATCACCACCCATGTGTCACTACGCATATGTGTATATACACATGCCTATATACAATATGTTATATATATACAGTATCTTACAATATATAATAACAAATATATATAATAATAATAAGAAGAAGAATAAAATAGTCATGTATTAAATACACATGGTTCATAAAAAATAATTATTAGTAAATCTTTTCTTTTATAGACCCAAAACCGTAATATGTGATTGTTTATTTGTGTGCATACATGTGCTTTTCATTTAATCAATTTCATAACGTATGTACGAATCAAAATCATTTAAACATTTAATATTTTATCATTATATTATATTCAACATATAATATCGAAAATATTATATGTATATATCATTATTTTGAAATTCTTAAATACATTAAAACATGGCTCAATTCGACAATAATATTTAGATTTAAATTATTAAAATAATATATAGCTTTAATGTATTATTTATTTCTCTTTTATTGTGAAAAAAAACACTGTTAAATATATTATATTAAATTATTAGGATTAGGGTTTATAAATCTTTATAAGCTGTGTACCGTTTTTAACCCTAATCCTAAATATTTGAAATTAAATTAGGTTTAGGTTTTAAGGTATCGACTAGGATGCTCAGTGCCGAATTGCATGATCGGCGGGCGATGCGGAAGTTCATGCTGGATGAGGAAGTGATTGATTGCCTGAAATTATGGCCAAAGCCAGTGAGGAACAATGGTAAGGTGATGTATTGCAGGTCCGCAGTAGGAGATGCTGAAATAAAGTCGGAAGAGCTCGCGCTTCTCGAATTGGTATCTGGACAAGAACAAGAGGCTAAGAAACACAAGGTTGATGAGGAAGAAGAAGAAAAAGAAGAAGAGCACGAACAGTTTGAGGACGATGGGGAAGAGGACGAAGAACTGCACAGGTATTGGAACATACTTGAGTTTGGGGAGTTCGTGCAGGCATTTTGGGCGTCATCCTCGCCATGTATTCTGGAAAGGAAGTGCTATTGTGATATCTGGGGAGCAATTGAGGAGGATTTCCAGAAAGGAAAGACTCGTGCTATTGTTATTGGGAATCCTGGAATAGGAAAGTCCGGTTTCCTTTTGTATGTCCTTTGGCAGCTTGTTCAACGGGACTGCAGGATTTTGTTACAGAACAAGGCTGGAGAGCGGACTCTGCTTGAACGCAAGGGACTCTATTACTGTGAGACATATGGGGATTTCCGGGACGATCTATCATCCGACAGGGAATTGTACTACTTGGTGGACGGCCAACTGCCTCATCCTCCGCATTTCGCTGGCAAGCTCATCCTTACGTGTTCGGAGAACTATAAGGAGGTAATGAAGGATGGAAGGCGAACGGTGTTCTACATGCCTGTATGGAAACCGGATGAACTGGCGGCTGCGGACCAGGAGGTTTTCAAGCGTGGGTTTCGTTTCTGGTCGGAAAGATACAACAAGTGGGGTGGGGTTCCCAGGTATGTGTTAGGAGCAATGTGACGAAGACGCGGATAAGAACTTGAACGATGCCATTCATTGTTCGGGAAATATCGGCAGGAGGTGCACTGGAGACCACGAGTGTTCTAGCAAGATCATGCATATGATGGTGAGGAACGACTTCAGGAGCTTCGAATACGTGTTTGCGTCCAAGTACGTGAGGGAGAGGGTGTTCCGGAAGCTATACCAGACTGATAAGTCTGGTCTGAGGTCCTTCCTGCTGCTCTCTGGTAACCAGACGTTCCTGGAGCTACTTTGTAGGGAGATTCTGCCCAGGGGCGGGCTGTTCCAGACAAAGCGCGTGCATGCTCGTCGTCCCTGGGAGCACCCTGTTGACCCGGAGAGGTTGGAGCGAGTCATCGTGGTTGGAGACTATGCTCAGTGGCAGAATGCGCCGTGGGATTCCATGTTTTGGCCTCCCAAGAACACGCAGCAGTCCTGGGATGCCTTTAGGCTTCGGAAGAATGGGGACCATGTGTTGTTATACTTTTACCAAGTTAGTATGTCACCGGGTAGGCATCAGCAGGGTGTTAAAGCGAAGGGGGTACTAGATCTAAAGGCGGAGATTGAGTCAGTGTTACACGTGGAGATACTTCTAGAGCACATCACGGTCTATATCGTTACTTTGGTGGAATTACTAGGGGAAGGAGGGTACCAGAACTGGCGTGGCGTAAAGAACCACGTGTTGAAAGATGAGCGGCTTGTAAGAAAACTTGAGTCCATTGGTCAGAAAGTGTTGGGAATCCCATTTTAACCTAATCCTTTCACACGTGGCATCACGTCAGAATGCCACGTGTTATCTCAGCCTGTTGAATTTCCACGGCATTATTTTGAAAAATTCAATAATAGTACAAAAAGATATCTTAAACCCTTAAGAAACAGCTATGGCGGTATGTCTGGGCTGCACATTTCTAGGTTGCCAATGGCGTCATTCTTCAGCAGGCAAGAATTTGTCCCATAGAAAATGTTTTGGCAATGCTGTAATTGTGTCAAGCAGGAAGAAGAATGCGGCCGTCAATCTACACGGAAATGCAGCACTGTCCCCATCTCATATAAGAATTCATACTGGTTTCAATCCTGTTATCGACAAATCTGCGTCAATGGAGGGAATTGAAGCTGAAGAAGATGACGATCTTAGTGAGGTGTGTGTGTGCGTGCCTGCGTGTGTGTGTCTGAGAGAGAGAGAGAGAGAGAGAATGCAGGTTAAGTATAATAAGTCTCGTAAATATATATGCTTATGTATGGGTGGTCGAATATATCAATCATGTGTCTATACACACACACACACACACAGAGTTAAAGGGCGTTCATGTATGTACTTTAAAAACGGTTAATGAACGTGTGTCTGTGCGTCTGTGTGTATACATACATATACAAATTACAAACAGAACATACGTATATGTGTATATATCGATTCATTTGCATGCATACGTATATAATGATGTATAAACAGGACTCCTCGGAGGAAGGAGATGAAGATGAAGAAGATTACAATGGCTTTCAGGATTTCGAATTTGACGACTCCCCTCGAGTCGAAGATGGAGAAGATGAAGAAGAAGATGGAGAATATATTACAGACAAGGCAAAATATGAAGAAGAATATATATCAGAGTTCGACCAGGCTAGGTTAACTGCACGAAAGATTGATGAACTGTGTGCAAAGGTGCGAGACAAGAAGGATTACACCATTACACGCACTGATCTTCTGTTGCTGTACAGCTTCCGCCTTGATAAGTTTCAGGTACACACACGTGTGCGTGTGCATGCGTGTGTGTGTGTGGTGTGAGAGAGAGAGAGAGAGATTAGGATATATGTTCCCTTTATGCCAATAATGAATATCATATATATATATCACGTAAGTACCCACGAACACCATACACATACGTAACATGCGTGCTTTATAGCGTTTGGCGATAGAAGCGTTTCTAAAGGGATCATCGGTGGTAGTAAGTGCACCAACAAGCAGTGGTAAAACACTCATAGCAGAAGCTGCTGCAGCTGCTACATTGGCCAGAGGCAAAAGGCTCTTTTACACAACCCCTTTGAAAGCCCTCTCTAATCAAAAGTTTAAAGAGTTCAGGTAAACATAGTTACCATAATATCTACATACATATAAATGTATACATTTGTCTCAGGTCAATCTTTGGTGAAGCAAGTGTTGGTCTTCTTACAGGCGATGTATCTTTTAATCGTGACGCTCCGATCGTCATAATGACGGCTGAGATACTGCGTAACAAGTTTTACTTAAGGTGTGCGTGTGTGCGCGCGCGCGTGCGTGTAAACATATTTTAACACAACGTCCACTCTGTAGTCATTCATATAAGAGTGTCTAGGTTAATGTTTTAACTTACTTTATAATAACTACATATTCATTTAATATATGTAAAATTTAGTATATATTTGGTATTTATTATTTGGCATAATGTTTAATGGTATTATTAAATTTTACAGTGCTGGCAATGAAGATACACTTGGAGATGTAGAAGTTGTTGTTCTGGATGAAATTCACTATATTAGTGATCTTACCCGTGGTACAGTTTGGGAAGAAACGGTAAATAGTTAGATATGTGCTGCGTGCGTGCGTGCGTGCGTGTGTGGTATAATTTCCTTAAATATTGACAGGTGATTTACTGTCCAAAGAGAATACAACTTATTTGCCTCTCAGCTACCATAGCAAATCCTGAAGAGTTGGCAGGATGGATTGCAAAAGTAATCTCTCTCTCTCTCTGCCTGCACACACCACACACACACGCAGATACTTACATATGTATGTGTTTTGACAGGTTCATGGAGCTACAGAGTTAGTTACGTCAAACAAGAGACCGGTCCCTCTGACGTGGCACATTTCTAGACGCAACGAAATGCTACCTCTTCTAAATGAGAAGGGGACTAGGATAAACAGGTATATCCTCTTTACCACTGAGTATATTCCGTTGACGCGGGTGAATATTAGGAAATTGCTCATTAGTAAAAAACAACTAGAAGAGATTTACTATAATGGAAGATATTCTGTGGGTAAAAGAATGTCTGACGACCAGCTGCAAACGTTGCTTCGTTTCCAGGTGTGTGTGCCTGTGTGTTTGCATACTTAACAATGTAACTTCAGTACAAATTTCCATTATACACACACACGCACACATATATGTTATCTGTATGTATATGACATATACGTGTGTATATCAGGTGCCTAAGATAATTGATACACTTAAGCAAATGGTGGAAAGGAATATGCTACCGGCTATATGGTTTATACTCAGCAGAAAGAAATGTGACGAAGCAGTTACATACTTACAAGATGCAAAATTACTTACAAACGAAGAGTATCAACAGGTTTGACTAATAATAATTAAGCATTTTCGTCTATACACATGCACACATAGATTATAAACCCTATCAACTTAAGCAAACGTTTATGAAACTAATTTGTTTTTGAGTTTTTTTTTTATAACTTATATATCTACTAATAAATATTTGTAAACATTTTAATTAAAGGTTGATGAAGCTCTTAAAGCTTTCCGTGAGAACCACCCTGATGCAATTCGGGAATCTGCTGTACAACCTTTGTATCAAGGTGTAGCTGCTCATCATGCAGGTCCGTATATTGCTATATACTGTGTTCATGTATGTGTATACATCACAGAAATGAGCTAAATGGTAGTAATTATTCATAAATTAGACTTAATATTTTTATCTTCTTATAAATAGGTATAAATTTATATCTATGAGTAGTGAAATATGTGTAAATGTGTACATTACATAATACGTATATTATCGAATATGTTGTTTTACCAGGCCTCTTACCACTGTGGAAGAGCTTCATTGAGGAGCTTTTCCAAAAGGGGCTGGTTAAGGTCGTCTTTGCCACAGAAACTTTGGCAGCAGGTACACACACACACACACACAGAGACGTTATCCATGTTTTAACACGTGCACACTCTCTCTATATATGTGTATATGTATGTTATACGTCTAATGCAGGAATAAATATGCCGGCTAGAAGTACCGTATTATCAACACATACGGGAAAAGGGCAGAAAAGGTTAAGTGCAAATGCGGTGCTTCAGATGGCAGGAAGGGCAGGAAGAAGGGGAATAGACATAGAAGGGCATGTAGTTGTTGCACAAACGCCCTTTCGCGGTCCAGAAGAATGCTACAAAATGTTCCGTGCAGGTTCTGAGCCGCTTGTGTCACAGTTCACTGCTACATATGGGATGGCCCTTAATCTTCTAGAGGTAACCTTTTCGCACACACTTACACACATGCATACGTAACTTGTGTGTGTGTGTATGCTATACATATATACATATATCTACATTCTCTGTCTGAAATATGTGTATAAATTTACATATGGCGAACACACCCCAGAAGTGTATATCCACTTACACACTTACATACGTCTCATATGTGTGTACACATATGTAGATAAATAGGATGGCACTTAATCTTCTAGAGGTGGTTTTATGTGGTATGTTCATATACATGTACATCTCTCTCTCTCTCTTTCTCACACACACACACACACGCGCACATATAAAACTGTGCTGAACAGGAGGCAGCATCGGGTGGAAAAGAAGGCAAGAGTTTAACAGAAGCACGTAGTTTAATCGAACAAAGTTTTGGTAATTACATGGGAAGTGAGATCCTAGTCGGTGCAAGATCAAAGCTTGTCCAATTAAAGGCTGATATTGAAAGTCTTCAAAGCGGCCAGTCAACTACAGACTCGTTGACCAGCCTCTATGAGGAAAAGATCAACGATTATAACAACCTGCGCGAAAAAGTCGAGGTGTTGTGCGTGTGTGCGTGTGTGCGGGTATATATGCATCTCTCTCTCTCTCTCTCTCACACACACACACACACAGTACAGGTAGCATTCAGGAATAATGCATGCTCATCAGTGTCTATCTATCGATACATACATATATATCGATCCATACATAAATATCTACATATGTTTGTATGTATATCTACATATATATCTGCTTATGTGAATATGCATGTGAAATATACATTCTTACATATACACACACGCATACATACATACATGCGCATATCTGTGTGCAGTATGTATGTGAATGTGTGTGTGTGTATAAACGTGTATGTTATACACGTTTGTGTGATACATTTATGTATTATATATATTCTATATGACTTGCTTTTTATAAATATTTATTAGTACTATGTTTTGGAACTAATTATTATTAATTAATTTTAATTTTATTATTATTAATTAAGATGAAAGAGAGAGCAGAAAGAGGTCTCAAGTTCAAATGCGAGCGGCTTCGATCAGCAGTTGTGCAAAGCCAGCTTAATGAACTCCTGATGGAGCAGCTTCCGTACGTTTCTATATCCTACGTGGACATCAAAACTGGCCAGGAGCGTACGGTACCTGTTATCGTGGTGGATAAAACAAATGATAATCCATTCTCACAAGCATTAACAGAGGTAAGTATATATTTTTATTAGTGTTTAATACATACACATACATGCATGTATGGACGTGGAAGTATATGTATATATATACATAAATTAGCTACGTATATTTATAAATACTGATTAATATTACTTGTTAAGCAGGAAACTCAGGAGAACAATGATGCATCATATATTGCATATGGTTCCGATAATTATTATTATACATTTCCTGCAACAGTAATTAAAAGAGTTTACGGAAGTAACTTATATTTAGAAGAACAAAGTGAATTAAAGAGTCATATTAATGACGTTAAATGGGAGATTATTGGAGACGAGGATGTATCA
>PUQB01000172.1:78815-273815 GCA_003024785.1 Selaginella tamariscina | reverse complement strand
GTGTGGAAACATTGGCGTCGAGAAGTATAAGCTGATGCTGCCGCATAGCACGGAGAATATTCGCAAACGATGCTAAAGGCCTCGTATTGGTGTAGCTCATGTTCAAAATACGTCCTCGTTGCAAATATGTATTGCTACAAAAGGCGTAGAAATCGAACTGCAAGGTAAACTGTGTATATATATACAGACACATACATGTATTATTAATCAGGTTTCAGAGAAAATACCTCCATGGTATATATATATACACCAATGTACTGTGTGTGTGTGTGTGTGCGTGCGTGTGTGTGTGTACCTTGTTCTAGTACTTAGTGTGCTTGTAGCGGACTCTCCAGAGCTACATTGTGAACTTCTGGTGGCTTTGTTTAGTAAGATGGACTGTTTATTTGAGAGGTCTTCAATACGTTTACGGAGGACGGTGATATACTTGATTATTTCTCCAACTACAGTGGACTTATCCGTCTGCATACACACACATATACTATATATATATAATATTTAACTTATAAATTATGTAAATTTTATAATATTGTAATTAATTATATTATATTATAATTAATGTGTATGGTAAGTACGGGTGCATACACAGGCAGTCACGATCATGTACAACTTGCTGTTTGGAGTTAGTTTTATAATAATATATGTATATGTGCCGTGCGTGTGCATGTGCGTGTGTGTCATATAGCATGGTTGTACACTTGACAATATGGACCATATATATGCATAAGAATGATATGTATATGTATATGTATGTGTGTCTGTGTGTATATTATCTAATATATAATATATTATATTTTTCTTGTACATTTTTAAAGTTTTTATATATAGAATCTTTTTGTATATGCGTTGTGCGTGCGTGTCCTATTTATAAGATTGCATGGTAGTACACTTGACAATATGCATCAGCATCACACACACACACACACACACACACATATAATGCAGTATTATTTGATATTTTCAAATTTAGAAAATCTTTCTCTCTCTCTCTCTCTCTCTCTCTCTCTCTCTCTCTCTCTCTCTCTATATATATATATATATATGTATATGTATTTGTATATGCCGAAATTCAAAATTTTTCATTTAAATGAAAATTTGATTACATACACACACACACACACAAACGCAAACACACACACATTTGTGTATATAACTAAACGTATACATCAAACATTTAATGTATAACTTCTATGAGAGAGAAGAGATAGAACATTCTTGTCTCGAATCTGTGCGTGCGTGTGTGTATGTATGTATGTATGTATGTATTATATATATATATATATATATATATATATATATATAGAGAGAGAGAAGAGAGAGAGAGAGAGAGAGAGAGAGAGTGGGGAGATACCTTTGACATTGGGTCAGGCAGCAAAGATCTGAGAATACAAAAGAGCCTGTTCATGCCTTTGCGACGCTCTCTTCAGACCAAATGTGATTCTCTCTCTGAGCAAGAGGCCTCTTCCCCGCCCACGTATTGTGTACAGCCAGGAGTTTGGGCGGATCGAGCGATTTCTTCGGTGCGATATACCGCTGCTGCATTGCTATACTACTGTCTACCGTGGTAATCTGCTGCGGTGTATGGAACATTTCCTGCAGTTCTACTTCTTGCTTGAGTGGTGGATTACACACAATGTGATTCATGTATGTGTTGTATGCAGGAAGACTACATTGATACGAAGACATGGTGAGAGAGCTTGTATAAGGATGAAGCCCCGTATGTTCTTTCTTAGATTAAGTATGCGTTTTCTTCGTATGGATATTGTGATGTCAATACGTATTAAACTAATGTGAAACTGACTGGAAAAACTATAATATTATCTCTGTACGCTGTCTATTTAAGTAGATAAACCTCTGCAGCATACTGTGTCTCTCTCTCTCTCTATAATATATATATATATATGTGTGTGTGTGTGTGTGTGTGTGTGTGTGTGTGTACACTTGTGGAAAGAACCTGTAGGAGAAGTGTACAGCTTTTGAAGAAGCTTTCCAGATACAAAAATTTGAATGCATGGTAGTTGCGAGAACAACATCACGCACACGCATACACACGTGCGTGCACGTGTGTGTATATAAATTTATGGAGAATTACTAGAGGAAGAGTATGTCTCAACTGCAAATTCAATGCAAGGCTGTCAAGGAATTCGTCGTATATTCTTGAATTGCTGGAGTATATACCAGAATATTTCTAAGTATTAAGGTTTGAGAACGACGATAAGAAGTTTAGTCGTTGTCCAACAGTCCGGTCCAGGCTTTCAAAATACGTACGGTTACGGTATACGTATATACACACGCGTATGCGTATGGCTACGTGGGTGATAGGTACACACATGTATGATCTTCAACCATTAAAGTTTGTGTCTGTAGAACTGGCATTGTTTAATACAGGATTTCGATACAACACAGAGACAGTTGTATGTGCGTGTGTGTGTGTTAAACACACACATGTGCAATTGTTCGTGTGGGAATGTTTTCATATTTAATTGCTCATATTACGACGTCATGTGCATGTGTTGTGATTTGGTTGTAAATTATCACGTGTGCAGTAACAATACAGCACGTACGTGTATGTGCATGCAGGCGTGTGTGTGTGTATGTTTCCTATGGTGTGTGTGAGGGTGACTTAAAAAAAGTAATGAATTCATTCTTCTAATATATTAATTTATTATAATTTTAACATGAAAATTGGAGTGGCGCAGCGGAAGCGTGATGGGCTCATAACCCAGAGGTCGCATGATCGACACATGCCTCCGATATTTTTTAAACCCTTTTTATTATATATGATCTAATGATATTCTATAAGCACCTTTTTATTATATATGATCTAATGGATATTCTATAAGCACCTTTTTATTATATATGATCTAATGGATATTCTATAAGCACCTTTTTATTATATATGATCCATGTATAATACTTGGGTGTGTTATGTATATGTATTCCTAATGAAGATTAGTTTATTAATTAAAAGTCAAGCTATAGATTTAATTTTTATGAGTTATTCATTTATAATATATATATATATATATATATATAACGTGTGTGTGAATTTTTAAAGGTTATGATAACTTACTTTAATAGTTATCCTTTTAATAATTAATTTCTTTTCTATCTAATTAAATGGCATTTCCGAAACACAAAATATATTTTAAATTTATTTCACATAAGGTAATTTGACATTTATTTAAATAGGAAATAATAAGAAAGCTCATAATTTTTAATGTTATACTTTATATTTAATATATTATAAATTTATATATAATAAAGCACACACATGTATATTCATATCAAGATTTTAATGAAAAAACATTTGTTCTTATCTTAATATATGTATCATTTATTCAATGAAGTTTAATGTTAAAATAAATTAAATAATCTATTACACCTTCATATTATAACATATATTAATAGTATTAATTTTTCAATACTAATATGTTATAATTTAAAATTTGGCTAGTAATACTCATTAAAACATTCACAAGGGTTTATCAATTTATTTAATTGTATTAAATTAAGCCAAATGATTTTGTTCTATACCTTGTATATATATCATTTATATATAGTAGTAATATTTAAGTACAATATAAGTAATTCAATTTTTATGTAAATGATTCTTATAAATACTTTTTAATAAGTCGTTAATTTTTTTATATTTTTCATTTCATTTCTCATATTTGATAACTTCAACATCTTTTGTTAGCATTAAAATATTCTTATTTATTATAAGTGCCAACAAATTTTTTAAAAATTATAATGTAAATCAATTAATACATGACTATAAATAGTGAAGATGGATTAAAATATCGCATTAATAAATACATAAGTTCATTCACAATAAAACTTTATTTTATAATAATGATTACTTAGAGATTAAATTTTGATCATTAGTTAAAAAATACATTGTTTACATATTTTTATTTAAATTATTTAAATTCACATATCTTTACAATGATTTAATAATATAAATAGAACTCATGAATAACATAAACAAATATAAATATAATATTGTTTCACCAATCATTAAGTATATGCCCTTAAAATTTAACTTTCATTTAAGATTTTTTAATATAGATTTAAAAGTTTAATAATAATTTATTTTAACATAAAAAAACTTAAATACTAAAAAAAAATATATCTTATTCTTTATTTACTTGTTCAACTTTTTAATCATGGTTTTATTATTTTAAAAAGTAAACACATACATATTTGAAATAACGATTTAAATTTATTATAACCTTAAATCATCTTAATACTTTATCTTGATCAGTTTCATATAATTTTCCTCACACAAAGAATAACGTAGTATCATCACAATAAATTAAAAATTTAAAGTATTTTAAAACTAACCACAAAATTAATGTTATAAATATATTAAATTTATTATGTGCATATAAGTATTACGATCATCTTAATATGTATATAACATTATAAGCATTAATTTTTATTTTTAATCACTCTTTTTATTTTGTGATTATAATTAATAAAATTATTTTGAGAATAAAAAGATCAAAATAAAATTAAAAGATACAAATAAATAATTATTTTATTTTTTACACTAATCACTAATCATTCATATATATGATATGTATTTTATCTTGATTAGATGTCAAAATTGAATACAATTCTATCACAATAAAACATAAATTATTAAAAAATTAAAATAATTATATATAATCATATTTAATATTTCATTAATTATTCATTTTGAATTTTTAAATTATTATGGTTTTGATACATGTTTATTTATTTTGTATTCTTTTCATTTATATGATTAAGTTTTTTATAATACTAATTCTTATTCAACATGTTGTAATAAAAAACAAAATACTTTGATTTAATTACTTATAATTTAATATATTTTATTTTAATATTGTATGTATAGATAATTTATATTATTAGACTTAAAATGCAAAAAATAATGATATAAGTTAGATGCAAGTCAATATTAATAATTATAACAAAAAAATTCTAACTCAAAGATGTAAGTTAATTTATTTCATTCATATTAAAACAATATATTTGAGTTATTAAATAAAACAAATATTCATACTCATGCACATTCTTATATACATACATACATACATATATATATATATATATATATATAATTTAAATTAGTTTAAATAAATCAAGATCAACAAAATATGATATTATATTTAGATTAAACAAATGTATAATTTCTTATGAACGACAAGTAAATGTATAAATTTATAAATTAATATGCAAATATATCAAGAATAATAAAATGTGACATTATAATTCAAGTTAAATATTCAAAGCTTAATCATGAAACAAAATTAAAATTTATATTATTGTTTTGTTAGTGGTCACATTTAAATATAGGGTTACTTATTATAACCATTAGTTTTTATTACTCAAATAAACTCAAAATTTTATGTGATTACGATTATAATACTTTAATTTAAAATACATAAAATAAAAACATATATCAAATAAACAATGAAAATTCTTTGCCTATAAATATAAATACCAAAAAATTAATAAAATAATGAGTATAAATAAATTATTAAATATCTAGTTTCTTGTGTTTTTCACAAGTAAAATATGATATGTTAATTTTATATAAATTAAACTACATTTTATATATCTCAAAAACCTATATATGAATGGGTATTTTAGATCATATATAATCTACATTACATATAATACATGTACAAAATATATATATAAGTTCCATATATTATAATGTAATTATATGTAATATATCTTCAAGTGTATACATGTATAATATATATGTGCAAATAATTATATGTTATTTATTTAAGTACAATGGATGAATATTTGTCATATATATGAACATATTTAGGAAGTGACACAATTTATTTTATATTTCTTTTTCAGATTTAATTTAAAATTTACACTCAACTGCATATTTTACTATTTAAATTAAAAATTAGATTTCAATAATATAGATTAAATAATAAATTTTATTGATAATTATCATTAAAATTTAAATATAAATATTAGGTTTCAAAAATATAAAAATTAAATAATAAATTCTAGTTTGAGTTAAAACTTTAATAACATGATAATTTTGCCCTAATTTTAAAACTATCGGAGGCCTGTTTCGATCAGGCGACCTCTGGGTTATGGGCCCAGCACGCTTCCGCTGCGCCACTCCGATTTATACAGAAATAGTAAGTAACTAACCTCGTACAGAGTCCGTACGGTTAACGGTCACGGGTTAACGGCTACCTGTATGAAGTGGGTAAGGGTAAAAAAATAAACAGAGTAAGGGCATATTTCACACGAAAAGGGCAAAAGGGCTGAATTTCGCTGGAAAGGTATAAAGGGCGTGTTTAAAATGCAGTTCATGTTCTTCTTCTTTGCTTCTTTCGGACGATCTGAGCAGCAGCTCGTATTGTTATTATCCGGATAGCATTGAAGGGCAGGGATTCGATTATTGCTTCTCATCCGACGAAGATAATCCTGCCAAGTGTAGGGATCGAATGATACCAAGAACGATACTTTTTGCTGATACATTCATCGAGCCCGGCCAGGTATGTGCGCGTGTGCGTGTCCTTGTGTGTATTTGTATATGAAATACATCATATATATGTATGTATATATGTATGTATGTGTATACACACACATATATATCAGGAATTTGTTTATATATATGTATATGTATGCATATGTATGTGCCGTGTGGTTGTCTATTTATGTATAGAGGAGTTCATATGTATATGTATAGCTGTATACAGAATTTCATATATTACGTATATAGATAAAATACGCACACACGCACACATTTTGACAAGCTGTTGTGACCGTGTAGTTGTCTATTTATACAGAGGAGTTCATATATAAGTGGCTTTTTCATGATAAGTTTATGCTTTCATAGCATATGGTAATTCATATATTACGTATATAGATAAAACACACACACACACACACACATTTGACAAGCTGTTGTGTATGTACCGTGTGGTTGTCTATTTATGTACAGAGGAGTCCATATATAATGGCTTTGTCATGATAAGTTTATGCTTCCTTAGCATACAGTATTTCATATATTACGTATATAGATGAAACACACACACACACACACACACACACATTTTGACACACTGTTGTGCAGGTACCGAGCTTTGACCACGCACAATCACGCAAACAAGCGTGGAGGCCTATTAGATATTGACACTCAGCAGATTCTCAGAGCACCATATATCAAGCGTACACTAACACAACAAGCCAGTAAAACAATAGGTACAGAGCTTGTTAACCTTCTCATAGCTTGTGCAGAGGCCGTCTCCTCCAAAACCCCCAGTTTAATACATTGCTTATTGGGAAGGTTAGGGGAGCTAGCGTCTCCTAAGGGTCAGACTTCAATGGAGAGAGTTGCTGCATACTTCACTGGTGCGTGCGTGTGTGTGTGTGAGAGAGAGAGAGAGGTCTTCTAAAATGTATATGTAGTTTAAAACATACGAACTGACTTGTATCTTCTCAATATGTAAGAGTCTGTAAAGATAAACGTATATTTATAGAGTGTATATATATATATATATATATATACAACTGTGTAGGTAGTATACGTTTGTGTGTCTATTACATACGTCGACTAGATATATAAGTATGTTTAAATATGTGTGTATAAGTATTTAATATATATTTTACAGAGGGACTTGCATTACGTGTAACCAACGAGCACCCAGATGTGTACAGGAGCTTACCCCTGGAAACAGATCCTAGCCCTTCATCAGCTTGCTCATCCGAGGCTGAAGAAGAATCCATAGCTGCTTTTCACATACTTAATCACGCTACTCCCCTCGTTAAGTTTGCTCATTTCAGTGCCAACGATTGTATACTTCAGGCATTTAAGGGCAGAGATAAGGTTCATGTCATTGACCTCGATGTTAGTCAAGGGCTCCAGTGGCCTGCCCTTTTCCAGGTACATATATACGTATATGTATATATATGTTTGTGTACATATATGACGTTTGTAAAGTATACAGCTATATTTACATCAGTGCACATCCTATACTTTCGAAGTGTATCTCTATATACATATCTATATATAATCTATGTGTATATGTACAGCTGTTAATTAGTGCACACTCTACGCTTTTTTAGTGACAAGCACACGCACACACACTATACTTGAGTTAGTGTATGCCTATGTAAATAGACAGCTACACACATATACACTACATATACACTTGCAAGTAATGTCTAAAAACGTTTCTTACTTTAACATTTTTATCTGGATAAGCTAAACATATACAGCCGTGCCTGTATATAAGCGCACACAATATATTCATACACACGCACGCACACATGCAAATACACACCACACACAGAGCTACATACCTGTCATGTATATCCTTGTAAAAGGTTGTATATACTCACGTTCTATTTAACTCCTATGATAATGTAGACATGTGCACGTTCAAACACACGTGTATTTTATATAGGATTTAGCATGCAGCCCTGAGAGACCAGGTTTAGTCCGTATATGCATTGTACCTCAAGTGTCATTTATAGATATATTATCTTGTATAGGAATCCATGTAAAAGATCTCTCTCTCTCTCTCACACACACGCACACATTTATGTATTTTACACAGGGTTTAGCGAGCAGGCCTGAGGGAAAACCAGGTTTAGTCCGTATAACAGGATAGGACCATTTAAAGACAGTGTAGAAGAAAGGGGACAGGCTTGAGGAGTTTGCTAAGTCTCTAGGTATCCCGTTCGAGTTTCACGCAGTGGTAGAGAGACTAGAAGATATTCGTCTATGGATGCTACACGTCAAAGAGGGAGAGGCAGTCGCTGTAAACTGCATTGGGCAACTACACAGGAGTAGCGTAAGATTGTGTGTGTGTGTGTGTTAAATATATACTCATGCAAAAGGGGGAACTCTCTCTCTCTCTCTCTCTCTCTCTCTCTCTCTCTCTCTCTCTCACACACACACACACACACACACACGCATGCATAGCTGAAGCTTGTGAATGTGTGTGCAGAGTATAGGGGGTGTTATGGAGCTAATAAAAAGTGTGAAGCCTGTAGTGGTAACTCTTGTCGAGCAAGAAGCTGTGCATAATGTTGGGGATTTTGAGGCACGGTTTGCCAGATCTTTGAGGTACTATGCAGCTGTATTTGATTCACTTGACTCATGCTGTGAGCCTGCAAGAAGCAAGGTACATCTCTCTCTCTCTCTCTCTCTCTCTCTCTCTCTCTCTCTCTCTCTCTCTCTCTCTCTCTCTCTCTCTCTCTCTCTATATATATATATATATATATATATAATTACTGTTGTTTCTCAAGGTGGAGAGGACTATATTTGCAAGGGAAATAAGGAACATAGTTGGGTGCGATGGGGAAGAGAGGATCGAACGGCACGAGGCATTTTACAAGTGGAAGGAAGTGTTGGAGGAGTGTGGTTTCACAAACTTTGCCATGTCCGACCGCGCTGTTGTGCAGGCAAAGCTGCTTCTCCAGATGTTCTCATCAAAGGAGTATCGCATACAGGAGATAATTAGTGGCCAAACATGCGAGGGTATAACACTCTCTTGGTAGACCAGCCACTGTTAACGGCCTCTGCGTGGACACTCTAGTATGTATACACACACACACACACATATACACATCGTTTGTGTAGCGTATGTAATATATTTATATTAACTATTAATATACATATAATATGATATACTATGACTTCATTTATAAAAATATTGAGATTAGTTTTTGAAAATTTTAATTTTATGTATTTATAAATTTAAATGTTAATAATTTCATAATGTGTTGTAATAAATTTATAATTTCGTACTTTAACAATTAAAAAACTATAATATAAAGAAGTCAAAATGCCAAATATTATATATAAAATGATTACTATCTTTGAAAAGGTTAAAGGGTATACACACCACTTATAAGAAAAAGAAAAAGATAAAGAGGTATATATACACACACTTATACACTAAGTCCTTTTTATATGTAATTGTGTATACATATATATGTGGGTGATGGCCACTTACACTTGTACATACGCTAGTGTGTATATTTATACGCATACGAAGAATACACCATATTTATATACACCTTATTATATAAATTAGTTCAACATAATCAGTAAGCAAGGCCTTTGTATTATATATCCGGATTATACTTGACACAAACAGTATTCACATACACACCCATTGGTATTTATAAATATATACAAAGTTATATTTTGTAATTAATTATCTAGTTACTTTTATCCGTAATTACTTGTAAATTATTGCATATACATATACATATTATTTTATAGATCATAATATGTGTACACAGAGTGGTTAAGAGATGTGTGTGTATAGTCGTGCATTAAATACATACATGGAGTATGTATGTATAAACAACGTGTACATAATCAAAATTACTTATGTGTGGAACATATTCTAACACACATATACCATGTGTACATAATTTATACATGTCTACATAATTAATAATATTATTATTAATTCCATACATACATAATTAATTAATTTAGACACATGATAACAAATAAGTGAAAATGTTCAATTAACTTAAGAATGTAGTTGTATATTAATTCTGATTAATTCAAGACAACACGTTCACAAAACATGATAATAGCTATGAGAAGTTTATATATATAGTGGAATTATTCTCAATTCCTAAAATATATATAAAAATATATATATATTATATTAAATATATAGAGAATATTTACGAAATTTAGCATATTTTAAATATAACATAAATATGCATAAATATTCTTTTTTTGAAAGTGCAGTAGCTGAAACAGCACCGGGAGGGTTCTTACAGTATACTTTAAACGATTGATATGTTTTAATATAAAATCTCTTCACTTAATATTTTACAGAGACCTCCAACATATCTTTGTAAGTGTTCCCTTTTTTATTCTGATTACGACTATTAATTTCAAAAATAACTATTAGTATTATAACTAAAGAAAGTGATAAAGACAATGGTGGAGACAACCGTATCTTAAGGATATTAAGAACTTTTTAATTGACAATGTCAAAGACGTATATAAGATTATTATCGACTATAGCTAGTTTATATATACTAATTTGTTGTGCGCGTTAATTTTTATTATTTATTTGTACATAAGCATTAGTGTCCTTATATTTAATATACAATTCACCATTACTTTATAGAGGTATGATATTCTATAGACAATCTGTTTACATACGTTCCATCTACTGTATATATACCATCATACGCTTTAAAATATTCCTTAGCATATCCATGAATGTATTCTGGACTGTATGCTAATACATATATAAGATATCATTTTTGAATATATATACTCAATGTATATCCCGTGGATACGCTTTATATACTGTTTTTTAGCATTTACCGAAGTGAACAATTCTTATGTAGATGAGCACATAAACAAACAGATAAATTAAGTAATTATATATTTTTAAGAGGATTTATTAATATAATCCGATTCATTTAAATTGATTTTATATTTTAAAACCAAGTTCTGTACATTTGAATTTAAATGTGTTCTTATACTAATCATATATATATATATATATTTGAAACACATATATAATGAACGTTAATTTTTCATTACAAAGGCGGACAATTATAAAAATATATTACAAGGTTTAAACACAATCACAAAACAGAGGAGGAGGTTTTACAAATATTTGTTCATAACCATAGGTAAATGATTGTTTAATATATTTAATAAACTATATTAAATTAATTCAAAAATTTTGTGAGAAAAATATAACATGGGAAATAGGTGCGTGTGAGTAAAAATAATATTTAGTTTACACGTATATACGTGTACTCTCTATAACTAACGCATGTATTATCAGCTGTAATAATGTATATATTTGTATATCTTAAGTATTATACTTTTTGATTATATATAAATACATGTGTACATAATTAAAATTATTATATATATATCTATATATATACGTGAGTACATGTGTAAAGTCATATACCATGATGAGGTGGTCTTTAGGGTATACTTGTATGTAAAATTTGAAGATTTCAGTATTTTAAATGATTTAATAAATTTAAGAATTACATATATCTTAATGTAAATATAAATTAATGGATAATATACCTATAATAAATATGATAATGAAAATTTTGAACATTTTATTATTTCTAATGATTTAATAAAATAAAAAATTACATATAATAGTAATGTACCTATAGAATATCCGTTAGATATTTATATTATACAAAAGATATACTAATAGAATATATTAGACATATATATTATACAAAAAGGTTCAAAAAATCGGAGGCATGTTTCGATCATGCGACCCCTGGGTTATGAGCCCATTACGCTTCCGCTGCGCCACTCCGATTTTTCTGTTAATAAAACCCATAATCAATTAATATTAAAAAGGATAACTTATTAAATTACCCTTTTGCCCTTGCCATCATTAAATACCTTTACCTTTAATTAAACGATCCTTACATAGACACGGACGTACGTGCTGGATCTCTCTCCCTCAATCACACACACGCACACACCGTAAAATACAACACACAGTCGGCCTTAAAGTTTATGTATATGTAATATATATGTAAAATTGTTGACAATTTCATAATATGTTATATTTTTGTACTTTATCAATTATTATAAACTTATGTTGATTATCACACTTCGCAGAAGTTATAATAAATTAATATTAATAAAAGGATAATTTATTCTCTCTCTACATATATAGAGTTATATATATATATATATATATATATATATATATATATATATATTTTAAATATGTTAAATGAAAATGTATTTTAAGACTGTAAGTCGTATATACACTACATATCTATAATATGTGAAAAGCTACTTGTCAAAGTTGAACTCTGTATATAATATGTGATCGATCATGATATATTTAGAATTCTTCTTGAGTTTTATATTATTATTATTATTATTCAGCATATTTATCTATTTGACTCTTATTTCTAACAAAATGGCACTAACAATGCTTTTACAATTTTAAATCACACACACACATACATATATAGAAGCACAAATGCATATATAACACGATTGTATGTAGTGCATATATAAACCAATTGTTGTGTAAACAACAACACATATATAAATCTGAATATACATTTATAAAACAGTTATGCAAATCAAATATACTGAATTGTTGATATTTTAATCATGATTATTATATTTAATATAAGATTTGGGAAGTAAGAATCGGAAGGGATATCAAGTTTTAGAAACAATTTACTATTTTATAGAGGTATGATAGATAATCTACCATTTTGTAATATAATATTTAAATGATTACATCACTCTTTACATACGTTCTGTATGCCACTTTTGAATATATATTTATACTCAATGTATATACCGAAAATATACCGTTGATACCTTTAGAATATTCCTTAGCATATCCATGAATATATGACCTCTGACTTATGAAGTGCAACAATTAAATGTTCTAGAATCAACTATATACATTGTACATTATACATTATAATAATACAGTGTATATGTTATATAATGTATAATGTATAATATATAACGTTATGGAGTGTGTATGATATGGTTGGCAACTGTATGTAAGCTCTGGATTTGTGCGTGTGAGATTCAATTAAAACAAACAGTAAATGCTATGAAAGCATTAAAAAGTTTGTGTATATGTACAATTTATTTGTATATATTAATTTTAATTAATTAAGTCAAGTAAACACGATTAGTATTTTTTATTATACATAATACATATATTAACATAATTAAAATTATTATAAAAATGAAAAAGATTAATTTAAAATATATAATTATTATATTATATAGAAATATATGTATAAAGATGTCATCGCTGATACAAGAACTGGAATATTCTTTGAAGTTCTAAATAAATAAATTTAAATTTTAATAAATAAAGATATAAATACTTACCGGAGTTTTGAGAAGTTTAAAATCATTTGTATATTTAATTTAATATAAAACAAGGACTTGTTTGTTTCAGGTGTGTTCATGTATGCACTAGAACAAGTGTGTGTAATCCTGAAACTATCTCAATGAAGTGTGTGTGTGTATGTGTGTTTAACTTGCTTGTTTCAGGTGTGTTCATGTATGCACTATAACAAGTGTGTGTGTTTAACTTGCTTATTTTCAGGTCTGTTGTGTGTGTGTTTAACTCTCTTGTCTATAACAAGAGTGTGTGTTTAACTTGCTTATTTCAGGTCTGTGTGTGTGTGTTTAACTCTCTTGTTCTATAACAAGTGTTGTGTTTAGCTTGCTTGTCTATAACAAGTGTGTGTGTTTAACTCGCTTGCCAGGTGTGTGTGTGTGTGTGTGTGTTTCAGGTGTGGTCATGTATGTACTATAACAAGTGCGTGTGTGTGTTTAAGTCGCTTGTTTCAGGCGTGTGTGTTTAACTTGCTTGTCTATAACAAGTGTGTGTGTTTAACTCGATTGTCTCATGCGTGTGTGTGTGTGTGTGTGTTTAAGTCGCTTGTTTCAGGCGTGTGTGTGTGTTTGTTTAGCTTGCTTGTTTCAGGTGTGTGGTGTGTGTGTTTTAACTTGCTTGTCTATAACAAGTGTGTGTTTAACTCGCTTGTTTCAGGCGTGTGTGTGTGTATGTTTTAACTTGCTTGTTGCAGGCGTGTGTGGTGTATGTTTAACTTGCTTGTTGCAGGGTGTGTGTGTTTAACTTGCTTCGTTTAAGCCTAAGGAATGGTATGTTGTGTGTGTGTGTGTGTGTGTTTAACTTGCTTGTTTTCAGGTGTGTTCATGTATGCACTATAACAAGTGTGTGTGTTTAACTCGCTTGCTTCAGAGTTGTGTGTTGTGTGTGTGTTTCAGGTGTGGTCATGTATGTACTATAACAAGTGCGTGTGTGGTTTAACTTGCTTGTTTCAGGCGTGTGTGTTTAACTTGCTTGTCTATAACAAGTGTGTGTGTTTAACTCGATTGTCTCATGCGTGTGTGTGTGTTTAAGTCGCTTGTTTCAGGCGTGTGTGTGTGTGTGTGTTTAACTTGCTTGTTTCAGGTGTGTGTGTATGTGTGTGTGTGTTTAACTTGCTTGTTTCAGGCGTGTGTGTGTGTGGTGTGTGTTTAACTTGCTTGTCTATAACAAATGTGTGTGTTTAACTCGCTTTGTTCAGGCTGTGTGTGTGTGTGTTACTTGTTGCATATAACAAGTTGTGTGTTTAACTCGCTGTTTCAGGTGTGTTATGTATGCACTATACTGTGTTGTTAACCTGATTATTTCAGGTCTGTGTGTATGTTTAACTTGCCTCGTTGTTAACCTGATTATTTCAGGTCTGTTGTATGTTTAACTTGCCTCGTTGTGTGAGTAATAATTAGTTTCTGGTGGGGATTGAACCCACAACCTTCGGCTCATAACACCAACGCTCTGACCAGTTGAGCTACAGAACTTTACGATTAATATACTCAGTAAGTAGACATTTCAAATTTATATGTATAATATAATTAAATTATCCATATAATATATACAAAACTTCACTTACATATATTTTTGATTAAAGTAATACCTAGTAAATTGTTATTGAAAGACAATTCAGTATATATGACTTGCCTATAAACATATATATTCAGGCTATCATTACATATATTCAGGCTGTTGTTTTATTTTATTATTCATTAAACACTGCTTCCAGATAACATAAACATCTGCCTTTATGAATTGTTAAATGCTAGATCTTCATTCACACACCAACATGATCAATTGTTGCATTATCTTGCTATATATATATATATATTATATATAATCTGCATCATATATGTCCTCATACACAGCTAGCGTGTATATAACAAGTATAATCTGTATGTGTAATACATGTATATACATAATTGTTCCTTATTGTTTTACAACTTGAATAGGCTTTTATCCACAACAATGGTGTGTGTGTGTGCGCGCGCGCGTGTAGCCCTGTATTCACGTTGTGGGTTCAATCCCCACTAGACCTATTGGATGTAAACAGAGTTAGACAGATACGCACATTTGACATAGTTGAAGATTTTAGATTCACACACACACATGAATATACAGTACACTAGTGTGCTCACACACCACCACACACACACACACTTGTTCCAGTGCATGCATGAACACACCTGAAACAGGCAAGTTCGTACACATGAATATACAGTACACTAGTGTGTGCATATATACACACACACTCCCTATCTCTCTCTCACACACACACTTGTTCTAGTGCATACATGAAACACCTGAAACAACAAGTTCAGAATTGCATAGTTCTGCTTAATCCATTCTCAAGTGATTAGATATACAAACGATTTTAAACTTAAATCTTCGGTAAGTATTTTATCTTTATTTATTAAGTTTTAAATATATATATTTTAAAACTTTAAAGAATATTCCAGTTCCTCGCTAACTTATTTATTAAAATTTACTATATATATATATATTTAGAACTTCAAAGATATTTCAGTTCCTAATTAACATTGTATGTTGAAGGGAAATGACGTCCCTTTTAAAAAATTTATCTTTATACATGTATTTATATATAATTATATTAAATTAATATTTAAATTAATCTTTTAATATTTATATATAATTTTAATTAATTAATACATGTATTTAACTTAATTTAATTAAAATTAATATATACAAATAAATTGTACTGTTTAATGCTTTCATTAGCATTTTTGTTTTAATTGAATGTTCTCTTCTCTCTCTCACACACACACAATCCGGAGCTTACGTACAGGCGCTAACCATCCTCATATATCATACATACTCCATAACGTCACATATGAATACTTACATATTAATTATTAATATTTTAATATAAAGAATATTCTTTTTTTAAACATATATTATTTAAAAAAATTATTTTTTATATTAAAAAATGTTTAAATTAATAATTATTAAGAAAATAGGACTATAGACATTCCCATTTTAATTATAACATTCATACATATATTATATAGACAGACAATATATACATATATATGATCTACGTATGTATAGCCATACACATTGTATATAATATATGAATATTTATACATGGAGGCGCTTATAGATTTAAAAAGTACTCCAGATTATACTTAAATCCATACGTATATATTGTATCCGTCGAAACCAGTACCATAATGAGGTGGTCTTTATACATATGAGGTGTCATGTGTGTGTAAAATTTGAACATTTCATTTTTTTAATTAATAATTAATTTAAAAAATTACATATATGTTAATGTAAATACAAATTAATGTATACTAGTATACCTATATTACAAGTAACACAATTATATACCGTGATGAGGTGGTTTTTATACATATGAGGTGTATATTTGTGTCATGTGTGTAAAATTTAAATATCTCATTCATTTTAATTAATGATTTAATTAAAAGATTGCATATATGTTAATGTAAATACAATACCAAAATTATATTACAAGTAACAGAATAATATACCATGATCAGGTGGTCTTTATACATATGAGGTGTATACTTGTGTCATGTGTGTGTGTATTATTTCTAAACGATTTAATAAAATTAAAAGGTACGTATATCTTAATGTAAATATAAATTAATGTATATTAATATACCTATATTAGAAGTAACACAATGTCATACCATAATGAGGTGGTCTTTATAGATATGAGGTGTATACGTGTGTTATGTGTGTGTGTAAAATTTGAACATTTCATTATTTTTAATGACTTAATAAAATACAAAAAATTACATATATATTAATGAAATACAAATTAATGTATGCTATATTATGCATGTTATAATAAAGTCAAGATATTAATGTGTTAATGCATAATTAATCTTTGACATAAGCATACATAGTATGTGTGTGTGTGTGTGTGATGAACACAGAAACCTCATTCTTGAGAGAATAAAATTTATAATATAAATGCATTTGTAAGCATGTGAGTAGTTCTCATTCTTGTTGATAATCCACGCTGTTATGTATGTGTGTGTGTGTGTGTGTGTGTGTGAGAGAGAGAGAGAGAGAGTATACACAACGGAGATAAATCAATTAGGTATTTTTTCAAGGATATTCTATGGTGAAAAATAATCTACAATTCTGCGTACACAGCACACACACACATCGGGAGCTTACATACAGGTGCTAACCATCCTCATATATCATACATACTCCATATGTAGCATGTATTATATCGACAGACAATATATACATATATATGATCTACGTATATATAGCCATACACATTGTATATAATATATGAGTATTTATACATGGAGGTGCTTATACTTGATTTAAAAAGTACTCTAGATTCTGCTTGATTCTATACGTACATATTGTGAATATATTCAAAGTTACTTAACTTTTGTTTTAAAACCTTGTTTTGATCCCCACCAGAAGTATTACAAGTAACAGAAGGTGTTTTGTACATATGAGGTGTATACTTGTGTCATGTGTGTAAAATTTGACCATTTCATTATTTTTAATTAATGATTTAATAAAAAATTACATATGTTAATAAAATACAGATTAATGTATACTAATATACCTATATTACAAGTAACACATAATATACTATAATGATCTTTATACATATGAGGTGTATACTTATTTCATGTATGTTAATATTTGAATATTTCAATATTTTTAATTAATAATTTAATTTTAAAAAAAAAAAGAAAACTACATACATGTTAATGTAAATACAAATTAATGTATACTAATATAATATTACAAGTAACACCCATGTTCATTAGGGTATACTTGTATTGAACATTTCAGTATTTTAAATCATTTAATAAAAATTAAGACAATTACATATATCTTAATGTAAATACAAATTAATGTATATTATATACCTATATTAAAGTAACACAATAATATATGATAATGAAAATTTTGAACATTTCATTATTTTTAAATGATTAATAAAATAAAAAATTACATATATAGTAATGTATATATATACTAATGTACCTATAGAATATCCGTTAGATATTTATATTATACAAAAAGGATATACTAATAGAATATCCATTAGACATATATATTATATAAAAAGGTTTCAAAAATATCGGAGGCATATTTCGATCATGCGACCCCTCGGTTATGAGCCCATTACGCTTCCGCTGCGCCACTCCGATTTTTCTGTTAATAAAAACCATAATCAATTAATATTAAATACCTTTACCCTTAATTAAACGATCCTTACATTGGATCTCTCTCTCCTCACACACACGCACACACCGTAAAATACAACACACAGTCGGCCTGCGCTCGTATGCACCAAATATAACTTAGGTTCATATTGATAAATTGAGATTATTTTAAAAAAATTGATTTTCGAAATATAATTCTCTTAAAATTTTATGTATATGTAATATATATGTAAATTGTTGACAATTTCATAATATGTTATATTTTTGTACTTTATCAATTATTATAAACTTATGTTGCTGATCACGCTTCGCAAAAGTTATAATAAATTAATATTAATAAAAGGATAATTTATTCTCTCTCTCTACATATATAGAGAGTTATATATATATATATATATAAAATATGTTAAATGAAAATGTATTACATTAAATGAAAATGTATTTTAAGACTGTAAGTCGTATATATACACTTACATATGTGAAAAGCTACTTGTCAAAGTTGAACTCTGTATATAATATGTGATCAATCATAAAAATAGATATATTTAGAATTCTTTCTTGAGTTTTATATTATTATTATTATTATTATTGTCAGCATATTTATCTATTTAACTCTTATTTCTAACAAAATGGCACTAACAATGCTTTTACAATTTTAAATCACACACACATTCATATGTAGAAGCACAAATGCATATATAACACGATTGTATGTAGTGCATATATAAACCAATTGTTGTGTAAAACAACAACACATATATAAATCTGAATATACATTTATAAAACAGTTATGCAAATCAAATATACTGAATTGTTGGTGGTGTTTTAATCATGATTATTACATTTAATATAAGATTTGGGAAGTAAGAATCGGGAAGGGATATCAAGTTTTAGGAAACAATTCACTATTTTATATAGAGGTATGATAGATAATTTACCATTTTGTAATATAATATTTAAATGATTACATCACTCTTTACATACGTTCTGTACGCTAAAGAAATCACTTTTGAATATATATTTATACTCAATGTATATACCGAAAATATACCGTTGATACCTTTAGAATATTCCTTAGCATATCCATGAATATATGACCTCTGACTTATGAAGTGCAACAATTAAATGTTCTAGAATCAACTATACATACATTGTACATTATACATTATAATAATACAGTGTATATGTTATATATAATGTATAATCATAACGTTATGGAGTGTGTATGATATGGTTGGCAACTGTATGTAAGCTCTGAATTTGTGCGTGTGAGATTCAATTAAAACAAACAGTAAATGCTATGAAAGCATTAAAAAGTTTGTGTATATGTACAATTTATTTGCATATATTAATTTTAATGAAATTAAGTCAAGTAAACACGATTATATTTTTTATTATACATAATACATATATTAATCATAATTAAAATTATTATATAAATGAAAAAGATTAATTTAAATATATAAATTATTATAATTATAGAAATACATGTATAAAGATGTCATCGCTGATACAAGAACTGGAATATTCTTTAAAGTTCTAAAATAAATATAATTTAAATTTTAATAAATAAAGATAAAATACTTACCGGAGTTTTGAGAAGTTTAAAATCGTTTGTATATTTAATTTAATATAAAACAAGGACTTGTTTGTTTCAGGTGTGTTCATGTATGCACTAGAACAAGTGTGTGTAATCCTGAAACTATCTCAATGAAGTGGTGTGTGTATGTGTGTTTAACTTGCTTGTTTCAGGTGTGTTCATGTATGCACTAGAACAAGTGTGTGTAATCCTGAAACTATCTCAATGAAGTGTGTGTGTGTGTGTGTGTTTAACTTGCTTTTTTCAGGTGTGTTCATGTATGCACTATAACAAGTGTGTGTGTTTAACTTGCTTATTTCAGGTCTGTGTGTGTGTGTGTTTAACTATCTTGTCTATAACAAGTGTGCGTGTTTAACTTGCTTATTTCAGGTCTGTGTGTGTGTGTTTAACTCTCTTGTCTATAACAAGTGTGTGTGTTTAGCTTGCTTGTCTATAACAAGTGTGTGTGTTTTAACTCGCTTGCTTCAGGTGTGTGTGTGTGTGTGTGTGTGTGTTTCAGGTGTGGTCATGTATGTACTATAACAAGTGCGTGTGTGTGTTTTATTGCTTGTTTCAGGCGTGTGTGTTTAACTTGCTTGTCTATAACAAGTGTGTGGTTTAACTCGATTGTCTCAGGCGTGTGTGTGTCTGTTTAAGTCGCTTGTTTCAGGCGTGTGTGTGTGTGTGTGTGTTTAACTTGCTTGTCTATAACAAGTGTGTGTTTAACTCGCTTGTTTCAGGCGTGTGTGTGTGTATGTTTAACTTGCTTGTTGCAGGCGTGTGTGTGTTTAACTTGCTTCGTTTAAGCCTAAGGAATGGTATGTTGTGGTGTGTGTGTGTGTGTGTGTGTTTTAACTTGCTTGTTTCAGGTGTGTTCAATAACAAGTGTGTGTGTTTAACTTGCTTGTTTCAGGTGTGTTCATGTATGCACTATAACAAGTGTGTGTGTTTAATTTGCTTATTTCAGGTCTGTGTGTGTGTGTGTTTATACTCTCTTGTCTATAACAAGTGTGTGTTTAGCTTGCTTGTCTATAACAAGTGTGTGTGTTTAACTCGCTTGCTTCAGGTGTGTGTGTGTGTGTGTGGTGTGTTTCAAGTGTGGTCATGTATGTACTATAACGATTGTCTCAGGCGTGAGTAACAATAGTTCTAGTGGGGATTGAACCCACAACCTTCGGCTCATAAGACCAACGCTCTGACCAGTTGAGCTACAGAACTTTACGATTAATATACTCAGTAAGTAGACATTTCAAATTTATATGTATCCATATAATATACAAACTTCACTTACATACATATATTTTGATTAAAGTAATATCTAGTAAATTGTTATTGAAAACAATTCAGTATATATGACTTGCCTATAAACATAGGCTATCATTACATATATATTCAGGCTGTTGTTTTATTTAATTATTCATTAAACACTAACATAACATCTGAATTGTTAAATGCTAGATCTTCATTCAAACACACAACATGATCAATTGTTGCATGTATCTTGCTATATATATATATATACATACACAGCTAGCGTGTATATAACAAGTATAATCTGCATGTGTAATACATGTATATATAACCATCTCTTAGTTTGATGCATAATTGTTCCTTATTGTTTTAAGTTTGGGTATCCTTATAAAAAGATATATAAATGGTTTGAAAATTTATGAGAGGCCTCCGATGGAAAATGATAATTATCATAGTGATTTATATATGATTTTCTCTCTCACACATACACATGCATCAATGCATGCCACGCACACACATGCTGGAGAGAAACTATAACTAGACGTATCATATACACAGAATTTAAATGATTCTTTGTTTCCGTTCTCTAATTTTAAGAACGATGACTCAGAGGCTTATTTCTGAATAGGCTTTTATCCACAACAATGGTGTGTGTATGTGTGTGTGTGTGCGTGCGTGCGCGTGTGTAGCCCTGTATTCACGTTGTGGGTTCAATACCCACTAGACCTATTGGATGTAGCACATATTGACATAGTTGAAGATTTTAGATTCACACACACACATGAATACAGTACACTAGTGTGCTCGTACACACACACTTGTTCCAGTGCATGCATGAACACACCTGAAACAAGCAAGTTCATACACATGAATATACAGTACACTAGTGTGTGCATATATACACACACACTCCCTATCTCTCTCTCACACACACACACTTGTTCTAGTGCATACACGAACACACCTGAAACAAGCATGTTCAGGATTGCATAGTTCTGCTTAATCCATTCTCAAGTGATTAAACGATTTTAAACTTAAATCTTCAGTATTTTATCTTTATTTAAAATATATATTTTTTAAAACTTTAAAGAATAGTCCAGTTCCTTGCTAACTTATGTATAAAACTTCAAAGAATATTCCAGTTCCTAATGAAGGGAAATGACGTCCCTTTTAAAAATTTATCTTTATACATGTATTTATATATAATTATATTAATTTATATATTTAAATTAATCTTTTAATATTTATAAAATAATTTTAATTATGATTAATACATGTATTTATGTATAATAATGTTTACTTGACTTAATTTAATTAAATTAATATATAAAATAAATTGTACTGTTTAATGCTTTCATTAGCATTTTTGTTTTAATTGAATGTTCTCTTCTCTCTCTCACACACACACACAAATCCGGAGCTTACGTACAGGCGCTAACCATCCTCATATATCATACATACTCCATAACGTCACATGTATTATATAAACGGACAATATATACATACATATGATCTACGTATATATAGCCATACACATTGTATATAATATATGAATATTTATACATGGAGGTGCTTATACTTGATTTAAAAAGTACTCCAGATTATACTTAAATCTATACGTATATATTTGTATCCGTCGAAACCAGTTTGATCCCCACCAGAAGTATTACAAATAACACAATAATATACCATAATGAGGTGGTCTTTATACATATGAGGTGTCATGTGTGTGTAAAATTTGAACATTTCATTATTTTTATTTAATAAATTAATTTAAAAAATTACATATATGTTAATGTAAATACAAATTAATGTATACTAGTATACAAGTAACACAATTATATACCGTGATGAGGTGGTTTTTATACATATGAGGTGTATATTTGTTTCATGTGTGTAAATTTAAATATCTCATTATTTTTAATTAATGATTTAATTAAAATATTACATATATGTTAATGTAAATACAATACTAAAATTATATTACAAGTAACAGAATAATATACCATGATCAGGTGGTCTTTATACATTGAGGTGTATACTTGTGTCATGTGTGTGTGTATTATTTCTAAACGATTTAATAAAATTAAAAGGTACGTATATCTTAATGTAAATATAAATTAATGTATATTAATATACCTATATTAGAAGTAACACAATGTCATACCATAATGAGGTGGTCTTTATAGATATGAGGTGTATACGTGTGTCATGTGTGGTGTGTAAAATTTGAACATTTCATTATTTTTGATGACTTAATAAAATACAAAAAATTACATATATATTAATGTAAATACAAATTAATGTATGCTATATTATGCATGTTATAATAAAGTCAAAATAATAATGTGTTAATGCATAATTAATCTTTGACATAAGCATACATAGTATGTGTGTGTGTGTGTGATGAACACAGAAACCTCATTCTTGAGAGAATAAATTTTATATATAAATGCATTTGTAAGCATGTGAGTAGTTCTCATTCTTGTTGATAATCCACGCTATTATGTATGTATGTGTGTGTGTGTGTGTGTGTGTGTGTGAGAGAGAGAGAGAGAGAGAGTATACACAACGGAGATAAATCAATTAGGTATTTTTTCAAGGATATTCTATGGTGAAAAATAATCTACAATTCTGCGTACACAGCACACACACATCGGGAGCTTACATACAGGTGCTAACCATCCTCATATACATACTCCATATGTAGCATGTATAATATCGACAGACAATATATACATATACATTGTATATAATATATGAGCATTTATACATGGAGGTGCTTATACTTGATTTAAAAACTATGCTTGATTCTATACGTATATATTTGTGAATATATTCAAAGTTACTTAACTTTTGTTTAAAACCTTGTTTTGATCCCCACCAGAAGTATTACAAGTAACAGAAGGTGTTTGTACATATGAGGTGTATACTTGTGTCATGTGTGTAAAATTTGACCATTTCATTAATTTTTAATTAATGATTTAATAAAAAAAATTACATATATGTTAATAAAATACAGATTAATGTATACTAATTTACCTATAGTACAAGTAACACAATAATATACTATAATGATCTTTATACATATGAGGTGTATACTTATTTCATGTGTGTGTAATATTTGAATATTTTTAATTAATAATTTAATAAAAAAAAGAAAACTACATACATGTTAATGTGAATACAAATTAATGTATACTAATATAATATTACAAGTAACACAATAATATACCATGATGAGGTGGTCATTAGGGTATACTTGTATGTGTAAAATTTGAACATTTCAGTATTTTAAATGATTTAATAAATTAAGACAATTACATATATCTTAATGTAATATAAATTAATGGATATTAATATACCTATAGTAATGTATATATATACTAATGTACCTATAGAATATCCGTTAGATATTTATATTATACAAAAAGGATATACTAATACCATATCCATTAGACATATATATTATATAAAAAGGTTTAAAAATATCGGAGGCATGTTTCGATCATGCGACCGCTGGGTTATGAGCCCATCACGCTTCCGCTGCGCCACTCCGATTTTTCTATTAATAAAAACCATAATCAATTAATATTAAAAAGCATAACTTATTAAATACCTTTACCTTTAATTAAACGATCCTTACATAGACACAGACGTACGTGCTGGATCTCTCTCTCCCTCATTCACACACACGCACACAATGTAATATATATGTAAAATTGCTGACAATTTATCATATGTTATATTTTTGTACTTTATCAATTACTATAAACTTATGTTGCTTATCACACTTCGCAAAAGTTATAATAAATTATTATTAATAAAAGGATAATTTACTCTCTCTCTACATATATAGAGTTATATATATATATATATTATATATATTATTTAAATATGTTAAATGAAAATGTATTTTAAGACTGTAAGTCGTATATATACACTTACATATCTATAATATGTGAAAAGCTACTTGAAGTTGAACTCTGTATATAATATGTGATCGATCATAGAAATAGATATATTGAAAATTCTTTCTTGAGTTTTATTATTATTATTATTATTATTGTCAGCATATTTATCTATTTGACTCTTATTTCTAACAAAATGGCACTAACAATGCTTTTACAATTTTAAATCACACACACACATACATATAATAGAAGCACAAATGCATATATAACACGATTGTATGTAGTGCATATATAAACCAATTGTTGTGTAAAACAACAACACATATATAAATCTGAATATACATTTATAAAACAGTTATGCAAATCAAATATACTGAATTGTTGATATTTTAATCATGATTATTATATTTAATATAAGATTCGGGAAGTAAGAATCGGGAAGGGATATCAAGTTTTAGGAAACAATTACTATTTTATATAGAGGTATGATAGATAATCTACCATTTTGTAATATAATATTTAAATGATTACATCACTCTTTACATACGTTCTGTATGCTTGAATATATATTTATACTCAATGTATATACCGAAAATATACCGTTGATACCTTTAGAATATTCCTTAGCATATCCATGAATATATGACCTCTGACTTATGAAGTGCAACAATTAAATGTTCTAGAATCAACTATACATACATTGTACATTATACATTATAATAATACAGTGTATATGTTATATATAATGTATAATGTATAATATATAACGTTATGGAGTGTGTATGATATGGTTGGCAACTGTATGTAAGCTCTGGATTTGTGCGTGTGAGATTCAATTAAAACAAACAGTAAATGCTATGAAAGCATTAAAAAGTTTGTGTATATGTAATTTATTTGTATATATTAATTTTAATTAAATTAAGTCAAGTAAACACGATTATATTTTTATTATACATAATACATATATTAATATAATTAAAATTATTATAAATGAAAAAGATTAATTTAAATATACAAATTATTATAATTATATAGAAATACATGTATAAAGATGTCATCGCTGATACAAGAACTGGAATATTTTTGAAGTTCTAAAATAAATATAATTTAAATTTTAATAAATAAAGATAAAATACTTACCGGAGTTTTGAGAAGTTTAAAATCGTTTGTATATTTAATTTAATATAAAACAAGGACTTGTTTGTTTCAGGTGTGTTCATGTATGCACTAGAACAAGTGTGTGTAATCCTGAAACTATCTCAATGAAGTGTGTGTGTGTGTGTATGTGTGTTTAACTTGCTTGTTTCAGGTGTGTTCATGTATGCACTATAACAAGTGTGTGTGTTTAACTTGCTTATTTCAGGTCTGGTGTGGTGTGTTTTAACTCTCTTGTCTATAACAAGTGTGTGTGTTTAACTTGCTTATTTCAGGTCTGTGTGTGTGTGTGTTTAACTCTCTTGTCTATAACAAGTGTGTGTGTTTAACTTGCTTATTTCAGGTCTGTGTGTGTGTGTTTAACTCTCTTGTCTATAACAAGTGTGTGTGTTTAGCTTGCTTGTCTATAACAAGTGTGTGTGTTTAACTCGCTTGCTTCAGGTGTGTGTGTGTGTTTGTTTCAGGTGTGGTCATGTATGTACTATAACAAGTGCGTGTGTGTGTTTAACTTGCTTGTCTATAAGAAGTGTGTGTGTTCAAGCGCTTGTTTCAGGCGTGTGTGGTTGTGTTCAGGTGTGTGTGTGTAACTCGCTTGTTTCAGGCGTGTGTGTGTGTATGTTTAACTTGCTTGTCTATAACAAGTGTGTGTTTAACTCGCTTGTTTCAGGCGTGTGTGTGTGTGTTTTAACTTGCTTGTTGTGTGAGTAATAATTAGTTCTGGTGGGGATTGAACCCACAACCTTCGGCTCATAAGACCAACGCTCTGACCAGTTGAGCTACAGAACTTTACGATTAATATACTCAGTAAGTAGATATTTCAAATTTATATGTATATATATAATTAAATTATCCATATAATATACAATACTTCACTTACATACATATATTTTGATTAAAGTAAATTGTTATTGAAAGACAATTGAGTATATATGACTTGACATATATATTCAGGCTATCATTACATATATATTCAGGCTGTTGTTTTATTTAATTATTCATTAAACACTGCTTCCAGATAACATAACATCTGCCTTTGTGAATTGTTAGATGCTAGATCTTCATTCACACACACAACATGATCAATTGTTGCATGTATGTTGCTATATATATATATATAATCTGCATCATATATGTCCTCATACACAGCTAGCGTGTATATAACAAGTATAATCTGCATGTGTAATACATGTACATATAACCATCTCTTATTTTGATGCATAATTGTTCCTTATTGTTTTACAACTTCAGAAGTACGTTAGTCTGGGTATCCTTATAAAAGATATATAAATGGTTTGAAAATTTATGAGAGGCCTCCGATGGAAAATGATAATTATCATAGTGATTTATATATGTTATTATTTTATGATTTTCTCTCTCACACATACACGCACACACATGCTGGAGAGAAACTATAACTAGACGTATCATATACACAGAATTTAAATGATTCTTTGTTTCCATTCTGCTTATTTCTGAATAGGCTTTTATCCACAACAATGGTGTGTGTGTGTGTGTGTGTGTGTGCGTGCGTGCGCGTGTGTAGCCCTGTATTCACGTTGTGGGTTCAATCCCCACTAGACGTATTGGATATAAACAGAGTCATATTGACATACACACACATGAATATACAGTACACTAGTGTGCTCGCACACACACACACTTGTTCCAGTGCATGCATGAACACACCTGAAACAAGCAAGTTCATACATGACACTAGTGTGTACATATTTTGTAGAACTTCAAAGAATATTCCAGTCATTGTCTAAATGACGTCCCTTTTAAATTTTTTATATCTTTATACATGTATTATATATAATTATATTAATATGTATATTTAAATTAATTTTTAATATTTATATATAATTTTAATTATGATTAATACATGTATTTAACTTAATTTAATTAAAATTAATATATACAAATAAATTATACTGTTTCATTAGCATTTTTGTTCTAATTGAATGTTCTCGTCTCTCTCACACACACACAAATCTGGAGCTTACGTGGCGCTAACCATCCTCATATATCATACATACTCCATAACGTCAAATGTATTATATAGACAGACAATATATACATGTATATGATCTACGTATATATAGCCATACAATTGTATATAATATATGAATATTTATACATGGAGGTGCTTTTTGATCCCCACCAGAAGTATTACAAATAACACAATAATATACCATAATGAGGTGGTCTTTATACATATGAGGTGTCATCTGTGTGTAAAATTTGAACATTCCAATATTTTTAATTAATAAATTAATTTAAAAAATTACATATATGTTAATGTCAATACAAATTAAGTATACCTATATTACCAGTAACACAATTATATACCGTGATGAGGTGGTTTTTATACATATGAGGTGTATATTTGTGTCATGTGTGTAAAATTTAAATATCTCATTATTTTTAATTAATGATTTAATTAAAAGATTACATATATGTTAATGTAAATACAATACTAAAATTATATTATAAGTAACAGTGATCAGGTGGTCTTTATACATACGGTGTATACTTGTGTCATGTGTGTGTGTAAAATTTGAACATTTCATTATTTTTAAACGAGTTAATAAATTAAAAGGTACATATATCTTAATGTAAATAAATTAATGTATATTAATATACCTAACACAATGTCATAGCATAATGAGGTGGTCTTTATAGATATGAGGTGTATACGTGTGTCATGTGTGTGTGTAAAATTTGAACATTTCATTATTTTTGATGACTTAATAAAATACAAAAAATTACATATATATTAATGTAAATACAAATTAATGTATGCTATATTATGCATGTTATAATAAAGTCAAAATATTAATGTGTTAATGCATAATTAATCTTTGACATAAGCATACATAGTATGTGTGTGTGTGTGTGTGTGTGTGTGTGTGTGATGAACACAGAAACCTCATTCTTGAGAGAGAGCGCAAAGGCTGTTTGTGGGAGCTATAATGTATGAACATAAATTCTATATATAGAAATGCATTATGTGAGTAGTTCTCATTCTTGTTGATAATCCACGCTGTTATGTGTGTGTGTGTGTGTGTGTGTGTGAGAGAGAGAGAGAGAGAGAGAGAGAGAGAGAGAGTATACGCAATGGAGATAAATCAATTAGGTATTTTTTCAAGGATATTCTATGGTGAAGAATATATCTGTAATGTGTGTGTGTGTGAGAGAGAGAGAGGAAAGTATACGCAACGGAGATAAATCAATTAGGTATTTTTCAAGGATATTCTATGGTGAAGAATATATCTGTAATGTGTGTGTGTGTGTTGGATGCAATCCACGGTTGATGTTATGTGGTTAGACATGTATATATGCAAGCAACAAAGGGACACACACACACACACACACACACACACACACATATATATATATATATGAGAGAGAGAGAGAGAGAGAGAGAGAGAGAGAGAGAGAGATTCAGTGGTAGAGCATCTGGCTACAGTACAGTTCAAATCTGATTTGATTATTTAATTGATAATACATGTCATTACGTTAAAACTTTATATTATACACTGATACCTCAGAATATCCTTAAAATACCTTACAAGCTTTATTTACGTATATACTTTTAGAATTTGAATTATATTTGACTGTATATCACATATTTATAGTAGTAAGTTAATCGTGTATTAATGAACATTGTAACTAAAATGGAAATGTATATAGTCCCATTTTTTAATAATTAATAAATTTAATTATTAATTAGTATTTTTTATAATGTTAACAATTTCATTTATGCTCTAATGTAGCTATATATTTCGTACTTTATAGCAATTATTTTCTGTAATATATGTATAAGAAGTCTATAACAAAATGCCGAATATGGACATATATATAAAATGAAGGCACAACGTGATAGCATATGTAAAGAATATAAATATAACATCTGGTTACTTGAAGAGTGTAATGTTAAAATTTAACGTTTTAAAATATATAATGTTAGATAGTGGATTTGTGTTTCACATTTTTAACATATGAATGTTTATTAAAATATTCAATAATTTCTTATATATATATATATATATATATACACACACACACACATATCATTTTTTGTTATATGTTAAAGTTTCTAACTGTTAAATATAAAATATAATTTTTATTATCAAATGTTCTGTTTTGTACACACACGGGAACACGAGAGTTATTTGTGGGAGCCATCAAACAATCACAGGATGTATGAACATCGCAGATTGTAAATTTTATATATAGAGATACATTTGTAAGCATGTGAGTAGTTCAGATTCTTGTTGTGTATGTATGTGTTTATATAACCTGTTATGTATGTATGTATATAATGCAGATTATATCTTAGTGTGTGTTGTGTGTGTGTGTGTGTAGAGAGAGAGAGAGAGAGAGAGAGATTATACACAACGGAGAAATCGTTTCTACAAGGATACTTTAGGTATTTATATTTTATGGTGAACAATATATACCCTACCGTCTGCATACGCGCTACGTGTAACAATATAGTGTATATTCACAGGCACACACATATATATAGTAATATAATGTTCTCTCTCTCTCTCTATATGTGTGTGTGTGTGTGTGTGTGTGTGTTTATACAAGCAGTCAATGCTAAAGAAAACATCAAACTTTTGATGTACATATACATGTAACCAAGTTAGTACTTTGCATGTTATAATAAAGTCAAAATATTAATGTAACTATAGTATGAGTGTGTGTGTGATACATGATATGGAGTTTCACAGCGAATACACATGTTATTGTTCTAATTAAAGCCAAACTTTTTTCATTGGATTCCCCTGTGTTCGTAATAAAACATGTTTTAAAATTGTATTTGGTGTGAAGTGGAGGTATAGCTCAGTGGTAGAGCATCTGGCTGCAGTCCAGTGGGTCATTAGTTCAAATCTGATTGCCTCCTTATTTCAATCTCATTAATTAAATTTATTATATTTTAAATGTTCCCCAACATATATATCGGAACGTCCGTATTCCAAACGGTTCGCACATATCGGAACGTCCGTGTTCCAAACGGTTCGCACACGCACTGAAGAAGATGAAAGAACTGGAGAGTTCTTCTCATGAACAAGATGAGTAACGCCGTTACTATTTGCCAAACACCATGTGTTGTGTGTACGCGCGCGCGTGTGCATGTGTGTGAATGAGTGAGTGCGTGTGCATGTGTGTGACTGAGTGAGTGTTGTATCTCACATACATATTTATACTTGCTGGAAATACAGCAAAGTCTTATACAAGGCATATCCTTCCATAAACGTACAGCAGCAATTTAGGGTTCATTTTGAAAACAGGGGTTTTCTGAGATTAGGGTTCTTGGAAGAATGCAGTCATTGTTCCGGCGCAGATGGATAGCGCCGGCACATACACGATTGTTTGCAGACAGAGGATTGAACAGGAAGGACTACACAGATCCGGGATTCCAGGCATTGGGCTACATTAATGCTGGATGGTTCGCCAACACACACGAGGGCAGATTCAAGGGCCCATTACCAAGGTAAGATTGTAATATACATAGTACGAATTTATATCTGAGTATGTAGGGACCCAGTCTATGCTGGGATTAACGAGGATGAGGAGACATTTCGTATGAAGATGAAGAAAAAGAAGAAAATGGGGGAAGCTCGAAAGCAGTATGAAGCCAGGTGTGTATGTTGCTTAGTTTATTTAAACTAACTCTGATATGTATTCTCTAGTTTTCACGTTTTTACTTTCACGCACACGCGTTGTACATATACATGCGTATGTATGGAAATGCAGTATAACTTGTTAACCGAACTTTCTGTCTGTCTGTCTCTCTCTCTCTCTCACACACACAGACGTGAATTTGAATAAATACATACGTGGTTGTTTCACTATTTATAGTACTCGTTAGTTTAGAAGTACGCACAGAACCTTACCCACACGTGTGTGTGTGTGTGTGTGTCTCTCTCTCTGTATATATAATACCTATTGGATACGGACGCAAACAGTGATAATAATGTTGATATGTGTTATTTATGTGTATATCAGTATTTATATCTTTAGTGATTCTTTATATACGTACTAAGATATATATGCACACGCACATAACATCTATATCTAATTGTTGTGTCCTACAGCACTAAACAGGAGGAACAGAGTCCTGTTAAGGTCGAGGTGCGAGGATTTAATGACAACGTGTGTACAAGTAAGAGCTTTGTGAAGCCGCCAAAGGTCGCATTTGAAGACGAGATCATCCCGGAGATGGAGATGGTAAACGAGCTGAAGAAAGTGAAGAAGGTTAAGGTCAAACAGAAGGTATTAAGGGGTTTAAGGGCAGGATTTTGACTGATTATGCAGATTATGGTTATAATGGGAGTGGGCTTGATGAGTATAGTAATAAGGTTGAGGAGAAGAAACGCAAGCAAGTTGAAGAGCTTGTGTCTATGTGTGAAAACAATCGGAATTTGTGAGGTAAATAATGTGAATGCTTTTAGTATTGATGTTGAGTGTATATGTATCTACATGCATACATGTGTACTATGCTATAAATGTTAATACCCATGTGTATAAATTTGTGAGAGCCATAAAGAATATTTATTTTGTAAATGAAAATAGAATTGTTCAAATTTAAATAGAAAAGCTAATAGATATTGAAATAGAATGATTTATATAATCGGGCAATTTTTAAAAGTGATTTTATTTAATATTAAAATTTAAACCTATGATCTATATATACAGCTGATTGATCTTAAAGGATTATAGTTCATAATACTTAAACTTCTCAAAGTAAACTTATTTTCTATATACTTCTCAACCTTGCTGTTGAGGTTTGTCAATCTTATTGATTCAATTTATTACATTTTATTTTATTTAATATTAATTTTAAACCTTAGTTATGTGATTATTTAATTGATCTTATAGATTACAGTTCATAATACAATTATACTGATTTCCACCAGAACTAAATTATATTTACGCGTCTGTGTGGCATCATTAAAGTACAAATACAAGTATTACATATCTTAATAAGTCTTACATGGCAAAAAAGATTTTAAAACGTTCTCTCTCTAACTATTCAAACTAGTATTTAAACATACTTCTCAACCATGTTGTTGTTGAGGTTTGTCAATCTTATTAATTAAATTTATTACATTTTATTTTATTTAATATTAAATTTTAAACCTATGATCTATATTACAGTTGGTTATGTGATATTTAATTGTGTCCATACTTTAAAATTTGATATTATACACTGATTTCCACCAGAGCTAAATTATAGTTACGCGTCTTGTGTGGCATCATTAAAGTACAAAAAGTTTAATAAGTCTTACATGGCAAACAAGACTTTAAACATTCTCTCTCTACTCTTCCAAAGTAAATTTATTTTCTACATACTTCTCTCGACCAGATCATGTTGTTGTTAAAGTTTGTCAATCTTATTGATTAAATTTATTATATTTTTTGATTTAATATTAAATTTTAAAATAATCTTCAGAGATTTTTCATTTTGAACAGAATAATAAGATAACGTTTGAAAATGAATCCACTTATCTGTACATAAACATTTTTGTTAATATATATATTAAAATAAAACAAGCACTGATTATCAGTTGAGAAGGGATTGTGTGTGAATCTAAAATCTTCTCGTTGTCACCCAATATATATATATATACAAATTTTGTTCATTCTATCAACAACATATATACATGAAATATATGTATAAGTATAACCGTTTCATACAAACGATTTTAAACTTCTGAAAAGTAAGGAAATCTCGGGTAAGTATATTATCTTATTAAATGAATTTATTATAATGTAAAATAAATATTTTAAAGAATATAAAATTCCTCATTAACATGGTTAATGAGATTATGGCTCTATGAATATTTCGTTCCTATGTTTAATTAATGAATCAATCATATAATCTTCTATATCCATTTGAGTTAACCAGAATTAATATACATTACAAAATCATTAAGTTTACTGGCTCTTCAAACCATTTTCAATGTTCACTGCTTAATTTGTTTTAATCCCGTTTGAATTAAACTTGTTTTCGTACGTTTACATATAGTTATAATAATTTATTTATTGAAAATAATAACTTAATATTTATAGAACAATTTGATTATGGTTAATAAGTATTTATAATGTTATGTTATGGAGTGTGTATGCTATATGAGGGACGGTTGGTTAGCACCTGTATGTAAGCTCCGGATTTGTGTGTGAGAGTGAGAGAGAAAAACAAACAGTAAATGCTAATGAAAGCATTAAAAAGTCTATGTATGTGTGTTAATTTTAATTAAATTAAGTCAAATGAACTAGATTATACTTTTTTATACATATATACATGTATTAACCATAATTAAAATTATTATATAAATATTAAAAAAGATTAATTTAAATATATAAATTATTATAATTATATATAAATGTTTGTATATCTAATCTAATATAAAACAACTTGCTTGTTTGGGGAGTGTTCACTGGAACAAGTGTGTGGAATGCTGAAACGATCTCAATTAACTTGCTTGTTTCAGGTGTGTTTATGTATGCAATGGAACAAGTGTTGTGTGTGTGTGTGTTTAACTTGCTTGTTTCAGGTGTGTTCATGTATGCACTGGAACAAGTGTGTGTGTGTGTGTGTTTAACTTGCTTGTTTCAGGTGTGTTAACAAGTATGTGTGTGTGTGTTTAACTTGCTTGTTTCAGGTGTGTTAACAAGTGTGTGTGTGTGTGTGTTAACTTGCTTGTTTCAGATGTGTTCATGTATGCACTGGAACAAGTGTGTGTGTGTGTGTGTGTTTAACTTGCTTGTTTCAAGAGGCCTGCGATGGAAAATGATAATTATCATAGTGATTTATATATGATTTTCTCTCTCACACATACACATGCATCAATGCATGCGATGTGTTCATGTATGCACTGGAACAAGAGTGTGTGTGTGTGTGTGTGTTTGTGTGTTTAATTTGCTTGTTTCAGGTGTGTTCATGTATGCACTGGAACATGTGTGTGTGTGTGTGTGTTTAACCTGCTTGTTTCAGGTGAATAATTAGTTCTGGTGGGGGTTGAAACCCACAACCTTCGGCTCATAAGACCAACGCTCTTACAGAACTTTACAGTTAATATAATAAGTAAGTAGACATATATAATTAAATAATCCATATAATATACAAAACTTCACACACATATAGATAGATATTTTGATTAATATAATATCTAATAAACACTGCTTGGATCGGTTTTTAAAATTTTGAAAGTCTATATTCCATTGTTATTGAAAATTTAATTATTCATCATCCTGCGATGGAAAATGATAATTATCACTTATATATGTTATTACTTTATGATTTTCTCTCTCACGCATACACATGCATATTAGATTCACACACACATGAATATACTGTATTGGATTCACACACACTTATACACACACATACACACTTGTTCATGTATGTATTCTCACACACACACACATGAATATACATATATTAGGTGTGACAGAGATAGACACACAGTAGAAGATTTTAGATTCACACACATGAACATGAATATACAATATTGGATTCACACACACTTACACAAACACTGGTTCCAGTGCATACATGAGCACACCTGAAACAAGCAAGTTAATTGAGATCGTTTCATAGTTCTGCTTAATTCATTCTCAACTAATGATTAATGTTTTGATATTAGATGTACAAACAATTTTAAATATTATTCTAGATTATACTTGAATATATACGTATATATATGTGAATATATTCAAAGTTATTTAACTTTTTGTTTGTGTATGTATAAACATGTAGCTGTGATTATAATAAATTTCCTTATCTAAATTTGGGATTTTATTGTCAAAGTGAAGCTTGTGTCGGGTGTGTGTAAAATTCATTATTTTTAATTAATGATTTAATAAAAAAAAAACTTTACATATATGTTAATGTAAATACAAAATTATACTAGTATACTTATATTACAAGTAACACAATAATATATCATGATGATTGTGTGTGTGTAAAATTTGAACATTTCATTACTTTTAAACGATTTAATAAAATTTAAAAGATTGCATATATTTTAATGTAAATACAAATTTATTGTATATTAATATACCTATATTACAAGTGACACAATAATATTCTTTATACAATACGAGGAGGTGTATACTTGTGTCATGTGTGTGTGTAAAATTTGAACATTTCATTATATATATATATATATATATATATATATATAGAAGTCTTCTAAATATATCGGAGGCATGTTTCGATCATGCGACCTCTGGTTATGAGCCCATCACGCTTCCGCTGCGCCACTCCGATTTTAATGTTAAAAAAAGTTATAATCAATTAATATTAAACAAAAGATAACTTATTAAATTGTCATTTTGTCCTTGCTTGTATTAAATTTATTAAATTATCCTTTTACCCCTTGCACACTAGAATACATAGACACATGCTCCTTGGCGGATTAGCTTAGGTTCATATTGATAAAGATATATTTGAGATTATTTTGATTTTGAAATATAGTATATAAAATAATTAACAATTTCATTAATATACTTGTAGTTATATTTTGTGCTCTAGCAATTATTTTATTTTAATTATGTATAATATATGCATAAAGAAGTATATAACAAAATGTCATATATATAAAATGAATGCACAACATGATAGCCACTAAAAAGAATATAAATATAGCATTTTTATTAACTTTTTAAAATATATAATGTTAGATATCTTAGTTGATTTGTGTTTCATAACATATGAATGTTTATTAAAACATTCAATATTCTGTTCATCTTATTGTGTGTGTGTGTGTCTCTCTCTCTTTCATATATATATATATATAGAGAGAGAGAGAGAGACACATACACACACATTCACACATGCTATCAATATAAAGTATATATGATATTTATCAACAATTGTTATTGAAGATTTTTAATATAGAAATACATTTGTAAGTTTGTGAGTAGTTCACATTCTTGTAGATAATCACTGTTATGTATGTATGTGTGTGTGTGTGAGAGTGAGAGAGAGAGAGAGTATACACAACGTATTAGGTATTTTTCAAGGATATTCTAAGGTGAAGATATATATATATATATATATATATATATATATATATATATTTATATATACAAGTGACACAATAATATTCTTTATACAATACCATGTGTGTGTGTAAAATTTGAACATTTCATTATTAAAAAATATATAACTATCAACGAACATATTGTAATGAAAACATCAAAACTCTCGATATACAAATACATGTGTGTACATGTTATATTATTAAATAGCTACATTGTTAAACAAGTGATTTAGACTCCGCTATTCTGCGCCGGCATCAATCTAGTGTGTGCTTGTGGTATGAAGAATATACGAATATCTGCTATGCTGTAAATGAGTTTGAATCTCACTTATAAATGTTATTATATTACATGTAAATAATATTAAACTCTATGCATATATCTTGAGTTAAATACTTGAAATAAATATGCTATTATATTACATGTAGATAATATTAAACTATGTTGAGTTAAATACTTGAAATATTTGTTGTTAACTTTTGCACATATTTACAATTTTCAAGTTTTAATTCTTAATGTTACAGTAACTTATTATTATTATTTATTTAAAATCATGGGTATTATTATTATTCTATATACTTACGTAACATCAATAAATTGTGCAGCCAGGGAATCGAACCCCGGTTATACCGTGGGAGGGTACTATGATACCACTACACCAGCTGCGCAATTAATATTAAGTTATTCCTAAGTATGAGCCAATAAATAAACAATTTTAAGTAATTTAATATACCTAAATACATATTTATTTAGTGTAAGGTAACCACGGTAAATACGTAGGTTACCTTACAATATCTAATTTAATTTTTAATATTTGTGATTATTAAAACACACACACACACACACATGCTCATGCACCTGTATATATACAAAGAGCACGTGTAACTTGTCTCACGCACACATACAAACACATTCTATATGACACTGTAATGAGGTTGCTACATGTTTAATCATTGCCTGTGGAGATTTTGATTACGTTAGCGCGCGCGCACACACACACACACAACATGCACGCACACCCCATGCATTCAAATACGATATGTGTGTGTGCGCACCGCGCGCTTATGATTTCAAAATCATCAAACTTGCTCATGTCAATTAACATCTTTTAGTTTACGTCGGATTGCCATGAACATATGAAAAAACATTTCAAATACTTAAGAAACCATCATGTTTTTTGTTCTTCTTTTTTTTTTTGGTAATTTAAGTGTTAAAAGAATTTATAACTAGTGTATAAAACTTAAATTTATATAACTGAAATTTAATTTTAATTATTAAAACCTTATTTGTTCACATTTCTTGCTGAAGCCACAATGTGCTAAATGCTCTCTCTCTCGCGGACACACACACACACAGACACGTACACACACATGTATATACAGATGCATGTAGCAAGTCTCGAAAAATTTATATTATGAGGCGCCTCCTAGAGACAACACTGGGATGGGTCATTAGCGATGGCTCCCTGCACACAATAGGATACATCAAAAAGATTCTCCCTCCTCCCCCCCTCTCTCCCTCTCCCTCTCTCTCCACCCACACACGCACGCATGCACACGCAAATATATATACATATGTGTGTGTGTATGCTAAAATTATAACAACTTTTATTATGAAACTATGTGTAGGTTTCAATATCCAGTGACATGGAAAGACATGAATTCACACGTAAAAATCGTCTATATATCTTGTAAGTACGCAGGGATGTGATGACAAAAATATTTAATAGAATGATTAGCTTATATGCTTGATTAATACATAGTTCATGTTTATTACAACAATATACGAGCTCGTAGAGGCAGCACAAACAATATTTATGCTGGTTTACCATTAAACAAATACACATGTATGTACTTAGAATGAATATTTATTTCTATACATATTAAGAAAAATCCAAAAGCTCACAAAGAAGTGATTTTACAGTCTATGCAAGTGGAAAGAGAAGCCTCTGCAGAGGGTTTCCTCTTCTGTCGTATCCTATATGCGCGTCCGATCGGCTTCCACTTGACTACACAAATATCCAATTGACCTTCATCACTTATAACCTTAACTTACATCTCTTCTTTAACATTCCACGACGTACTTACATGAATCTCTTCAGCAGCAACTTAAGTACGTCCAACTGTAGTGCAAGCTACGGCACAACACTCATGTCCGGCGTGCTCTTCCCTTCCTTAAGGTCGATGGTTCCTGAAACTTCGACTTCCTTGACGAAAAAATTGATCTGCCCTTGAAAGTCGAACTCTAGAACATTATATAACCAAAGATTGCTCTGCTTGAATATAGCCTGAGGACAGGCCGTGAAGACCATGGGCAGCCCTATAAAAAAAACAAGGTAGTGAGAAAATCCAAATAGCAAAAAGAGAGATACACTTAGACCCTTGTAAATTGTCAGAAAGGCTGCTTGCTCTTGTTCGTCTTCTTTTGTAAATGAAAAAAGCGGATGAGAGACTCCTGATTAACTTTGTTATACAGATTCCGAAATCAACACTTCCCGAAGACCTGGCCGAAAGTCTTGATGTACATTCAAAGGTCTTGTTTAACAAAATTTGTTCGGCACATCTTGTCGAATCAGATCGCACATGATCTTATTTTGAACGAGCTTGTGCAGCACTTGAGTAAAACATAGCATTATGTTCTTTTGAACGGTGTTATAAAGTTTAGTCTCCTCCGATAGCACCGTCCCGTCAAAGGTAATTTAACCCATTTTTTATTTACTTGTTCTGGTTTAGGGTTAGATTTATTCTGCGTTGATACAATTGGAAAACTTTTTTCGGGACACTTGTAGAACAAGGCCCCCTCCTTAGGACGTGTATAAAAAATAAAAAGAAAATTTACATTTAGCTTAATTCTCAGGGCTTTCTTGCCTATAACATAAACTAAAAACCCATTCATAAATGCATTTAAACAAAAAAAATATATTAATTCAAAAATGCATTAACCCTAAAGGGCATTACGTTTTATTTTCTAATTTTCAATAAGGATTTAGTTTTTTTTTAATTTGTCATACCACATGGTGTCCTAAATCCCTCCTAAATAATATTGGAAATAAAAGGGGGGCCGTATTCTGCAAACTAGCCAAAAGAACTCACTTGGTGCCCAATTTCCCAAGCGAATGCTAAGGACTCCCAACTCCTTCCTCACACTGTGCAAGCCCTCCTCTCACGCTCTACAAGCCTTCCTCCATGATTGAAGCGAGGCGTTCCAAAATCATTAACGGCGATGGAACCGGCGGCAACGTACATTAGCAACGGCAGCGACAAAAAATTGATGGAAAAACATACAAAATCGATAGGAAACAAGAAATCCACAGCGTCTTCTAATGGCGCACTTACCAGGAGAGCTGTCAGAAGAACCCTATGTTTGGAATCAGCGATGACAGCACTCCTCTGTACCAAGCGCAGCATCCTCAGTGTGGTGAACCCTAAACTCTCGATTAGGGTATTTGTGTCCTCACGAAATCCTCTGCCAAAAGAATGTCGGGTTCAGGCCAACATTCATGAATCGTTCTGCTTGTTCGTCGATCTCTGTTTTAAATGCAAGGATTTCTTAAATTTCTTCTTTTATAAATTCTCTTCACAGAATCCTGATCTTCTAGCGAACAGAAGAAGGTGTATGTGGCAGGTGAGGAGCCTGAGAAAAGGAGGGAAATTGCCCTCCAGAAGCAGGAGCAAGCCGCATTAACATTAGAATAGGCGCCCCATCAAATTAGGGCGCTCACTTACTACAAGGAATCCAGGAGACGGCGATGGCTGCTTTCAAGGCAGCCCAAGAGACGGCGATGGCTGCTTTCAAGGCAGCCCAAGAGACGGCGATGGCTGCTTTCAAGGCAGCCCAGGAGAAGCTTGAGCGTGCCAAATACTACTTTTGGGAAGACCGTTGCTGCCAAGGATGCCACTGTTGAGTCGGCAACTCGTGCCAAGGATGTCACCGTGGATTCGGCGGTTCGTGCTAAGAATGTCACTGCTCAGAAGGCTACGCTACCAAGGTGGGTTTCCGTGTGTGTGTGTGTGTGTGTTTATATGAATCATTTAGGCAATGTATTGTTTTGGAAAATCCATGTCTTCTGTACACATTTTGCAGCTTTATATATTAATCAACGTATTTGTAAAATGTAGGCTCTTGAGATTGTATGTGAAATGTGTACGTGCGTATGCTACATGTCTTCTATGTATAGGTTATTGAATTTGTTTATTTGGTGGATGTGTGGGAGAGTAGAAACTAGAGGAAATGCAGGTGACCACTCAAGATAAATCTCGTGAGACTGCCGATCGTGCATGAGAAAGTGCTCAAGAAGGGTATGTATTCACTTTGTACACACATACACATATATACTTGTGTAGTTCTGCATTTAAAATATATTAAGTTTATGTCATCATATATTGCAATGATGTATATATGGGTATTCTTACGTATCAGTATGTAGCACACGAAGGAGACGATCCTAGGAGCTAAGGAGGGACTCATGCTTTGGCTGAGAAGCTTGCGGACAAGTTGAAGGAGGCTGCTGAGTCTGCACGAGACCAAGCTGTTTCTGCTAAGGATCGTGCAGCGGTGTCTGCTGCATCTGTGAAGGACAGTTCAATGGAGAGTCTGCTGCATCTGCAAGATATAGAACAGCTGAGGACACCGAGTACCTGAAGCAGCGTACTGGTGAGAAAGTGGAAGATTTCAAGAAGAGGCACACCTCAGCCTCCATTTGGCGTAACCTCTGCGACCGATCTGAATTTTCTGCAGCAGCCGAGTGATACAACGAGGGCATGAGGCAGAAGGGCGTGGAAGCTGGTGAGGCTCTCAGTGACATTTGGATACCGGTCGTGAGAAGGTTGACAGATGGCTGCTGAGACTCTCGAGTCCGCTAAGGAGCGTGCTGGAGCTGCTACAGAGTGCTAAACAGACTGCTGATCAGGCCAAGGATTGCGCTCTTGAGATGAAGGACTCTGCATGGAACAAGCTGGGGAAGCAGCCAACCGTGCTGGTGTGATGAAGGATTCGGCTAAGGAGTCCGTTATGCAGAAGGGTGGTGAGATGAAGGATTCTGCTAGTCAGAAGACTGAGGAGCTGAAGCAGCGACAGCTGAGTTCAAGAAGAGGACCGGCTCTACTGTGGAAGCTGCCAAAGGAGAAGGCTCAGGAAGCAAGGGACTCGGCTGGTTCACGTGCTGAAGAGCTCAAGCAGCGTGCTGGTGAGACTGCTGAGGATTTCAAGAAGAGGACCGGCTCGACTGTGGATGCTGCCCGGTGTAATGTATAACCAAGTTAGTGTTTTGTTAAATATGGTTTTAAACAAAGCTATCTATTGAGTATGCAAGTTATAATAAAGTCAAATATTAATGTGTTGATGCATAACTAATCTTTGTGACATAAACATATATAGTATGAGTGTGTGTGTGATGAATATCCATTACTTCAAATCAGATTGCCTCCTGTATGTTACACACACACACACACACACACACACACACACATAAAGGAGGCAATCAGATTTGAATATATTAATATGCTATGCATTCACATGTCGGAAAACCAACACGTCATATTTACATGACTTGATTTTAAAAAGTTGATATATACACACTATTGTATATATACAAAATGATTGATAAATTAATGCTTATTATCATTTACTGTTTGTATAAATGTAAGCTTTCCTTTATAAGATAATATATACCAGAATAAATTATATTTACGCGTCTTGTAGACCGTTATTAATACAATAATGCATACATATGTGTAAGCCACTAGTAAGAATGAGGTGTATATGTACGTAGTATTTTAAATATGCATAAGAATATTCTTATGACAATACCATAGAATATCTTTAGAATACCTTAGGCTAAATTAATAATCTGAACAAGTCAAGATGTGCAATAACCTAGTAAATTTGCAATTGTATAATATATTAATTCTAATTAATTAAAATGGAAACTCATTTGTAAACACAAAATCAAATGTGTATGTGTCCCACTATGTGCATATATTATTTCAAATTACATATATACTTTTAGAATTTAAAGTTATATGTCATAATTATACATTACAGTTTATACATGTATATGAATTTAGTTTATACATGTATAATAAAAAGTTATATGTCATAATTACATGAAATATAAAAAGCTATATGTCATAATCATACATGAATATAAAAAGTTATATGTCATAATTATACATACATTATATATTAGTTTATACATGTATATGAATTTAGTTTATACATGTATAATAAAAATGTATACGTGACTTAATTTAACTAGAATCAATATATACAAATAAATCGTGCATAAACACAGATCTATGTATATAGGCATGCACATTTTATATAATATGTGAGTATTTATACATGGATTTAAAAAGTATACTTTGAATTTATACGTACAAATTTGTTAAGTTACCTTTACCTTTATTAAATTATCCCTTTACCCCTCACACACCGATAGACACACGCACATGCATGCACGTAGAATACAACACACAATCAACCATGCACATACATGAGAATCATATACACAATACTATTTGTATTGATGCTGGGATATGCTTCTTGGTGGATCCATACTGATAAAGATATATTGTAAAAAAAATGATTTTGAAATATAGTTCTCTATAAAGTTTATGTTTATATAAATTTTATTAATATATTGTAATGTAGTTATATTTTCATACTTTAGCAATTATTTTACACACACACATGTGTGTGTGTGTGTGTGTGATTTTTTGTATATTATATGGATTATTCAAATATATACATATAAATTTGAAATGTCTACTTACTGATCATATTAAATAACTGTAAAGTTCTGTAACTTAACTGGTTAGAGCGTTGGAACAAGTTAATTTAGATAGTTTCAGAAATGCTTAATTTTTATACTAATATACAAACGATTTAAACTTCGGTAAGTATTTTATCTTTAATTTAATATATATATATATTTTAGAACGTCAAAGAATATTCCAGTTCCTCACGCACACGCTTCTTTCATATGCACTGGAACAAGTTAATTGAGATAGTTTCAGGAATTCTTTTTATATTAGATATATATTAACAATTTTAAACTTCGGTAAGTATTTTATCTTTATTTTTTAAAAATTTAAAATATATATACTCTAGAACTTCAAAGAATATTCCAGTTCCTCATTAACAAGGTAATGGGTGCCTTCTTTACACTTGTTTAACAATATAATTATAACTAGTTAATAATATAACATGTATACACATATCGAAAGTTTTGATGTTTCATTAACATTTAGTGTTCTTATATATATATATATATATATATATAGTGTACATACAGTATACTGATATATGTAGTGCGTACCGTGGATTACATACAACACAAACATCTGTAAACTACTCACATGATTACAAATGTATCTCTATATATAAAATTAACAATCTGCAATGTTCATACATCCTGTGATTATTTGATGGCTCCCACAAATAGCTTATGTTCTCTCTCTCTCTCTCAAGAATGAGGTTTATGTGTTCATGTGTGTGTACAAAACAGAACATTTGATAATACAAAGTATATTATATGTATATGTACATACACATCGTTAACAGTTAGAAACTTCAACATATAACAACAAATGATATTAACAGAATATTAATAAATCTTGCATAACAATTGTTGAAAAATATCATATATACTTTATTGCTAGTGTGTATACATACCTACAATAAGATAACAAAGTATCGAATGTTTTAATTCATATATTAAAAATATGAAACACAAATCCATTAAGATATCTAACATTATATATTTAAAAAATTTAAACATTAACACTAAACCAAATGTTGTATTTATATTCTTTATTTTAAATGGATATCGCGTCGTTCCTTCATTTTATATATATGTCCATTTGTTATAGACTTTTTATACATATATATAAACAATTAAAAAATAAAAGTTACGTTAATTTTATATATATGTCCATATTTGGTAATACTTTTTATACATATATTATAAATAAATAAAATTAATGTGTGAAAATGTAACTAGGTTGAAATTGTTAACATTGTTTTAATACCTTTACATATACATAAACTTTAACAGAACTATATTTTAAAATCAATTTAAAAAAAAAAATCTCCAATATATTTTATCAATATGAACCTAACCTAATCCACCGAGCAGCATATTCCAGCATTAAAAGTTATTCTAATTACTATAGTATTCTGTGTATATGAATGCGCATGGTTGATTGTGTGTTGTATTCTACGGTGTGTGCGTGTGTGTGATCGAGGGAGACAGCGATCCACACTTACGTGTTGTGCATGCATGTATATGTGTTCTAGTGTGCAAAAATAAAAGGATAATTTAAAAAGGTAAAAGTATTTTTTATAAAGGAAGCATAAAAGGATAACTTCATAAGTTATCTTTTTTATTAATATTATTATTATAATATATATATATATATATATATATATATATATAATGAAATTTTATAAGTATCAACTAGAATTTTTATATGTACATACAACAGTTAAATAACTTTTAATATATTCAAAAATATATACGTATAGATTCAAATATATTCTAAAGTACTTTTTAAATCAAGTATAACACCTCCATGTATAATATACTCATATATTATATACGATGTGTATGGCTATGTATACACGTAGATCTGTCTATATATAGACATTGTGGATGTCTATATGCGAGGACCGTATGTAAGCTAAATTTAATTAAATGAAGTCAAGTAAATATGATTATACTTTTTTATTATACATAAATACATGTATTATATAATTAAAATTATTATATAACTATTAAAAGATTAATTTAAATATATAAATTATTATAATTATATATAACCCATGTATAAAAATGTTAAAAAGGACTAAAATTTAAACCAGTATATGCTCATACATGCGGCCGAAATAATAAGTTTACACTAGGATTAGAGGTATGTATGTAAACTTAATTTATGAAAGTTAAATTTGACAAATAAGTGTTTGAAATTATATCAATCAAAATATACTGTAGAAATTAATATAACACTATTTTAATAATAATAATTTAATGTAAGTATCCATATATAATACTCACAATATACATAGAATGTGTATGGCTATATATACATAGATCATATTATGTTTCACAAAATATATACAATACTAATATGTTATAGTTTTACAATGTTGAATATTCTGAAATATTTTCAAAATATTTAATGGTAAACTCTAAGCTTAATTTAAGTTTGACAGTGGAGATTAAATTTGTAATTGTTAATTGACTCACTCACATAGTTGTTTTGATTGTGTGTCTATATAATACATACATACATGTATGCTGTATTGCACTGTTATGTATATATATGTGTGTGTGTGGTGAATGTAATTAACGGTTGACGTTATATGAATGTTATAATTAAAATGAGAATGTCTATAGTCTCATTTTCTTAATATTTAATAATTTAATTATTTAATTAATATTTTTAATATAAAGAAATAATTTTTAAAAAATATATGTTTAAAGAAAGAATTCTTTAAAATGTATGTTTAAAATATTAATAATTAATACATAAGTATTAATTAAATAATTTTTTATATTTTCATTTTCATGTATCATTCCCATTTTAGTTACAACAAAGGAAATTATAGAAAGTGAATATTCTTTATCTTTATATATATATATATATATATATATATATATAAATACTCTTGCAGAATAAAAAATATTATAATTAAATAATATATTTATACATACATGCTCTAAATGTGGTGTAATGTATTAACCAGGTTAGTGTCTTGTTAAATAGGTTTTAAACAAAGCTATCTATTGAATTTTATGCATGTTATAATAAAAAATCATTAAAATAGTTGATTAATTATATTTATGCGTGATGTGAGTAAAAACTCATTAAAATAGTTAATTAATTATATTTACGCGTTTGTGTGGCATATATACATGTAAACCATTACTAATATAAATATTTTTGATAATTTATCATTTATAATATAATATTTACTGTTTACATATGTTCCACCTAGACTGTATGCTAACATGAATGTATCCTATGACCGTTGGCTTATGAACCCAGCACCGGTGCACCAATTAATGTTCTAGAATTAGCTCTATAATATATATACATTGTACATTATATATAATACAGTGTATATGTTATATCTAATATATTGCATACATACATACATACATACATCTCTCTCTCTCTCTCTTCTCTCTCTCTCTCTCTCTCTCTTATATAATATATATATATATATATATATCATGTATAATGTAAAATCCAACAGTGCATCATTAAAGTACAAAGACAAGCATTACATATCTTAATAAGTCTTGCATGATAAAATACTTTGGAACGTCCTCTCTCTAATCTTCACGCTTTTACTTAAAACTTCTCAAAGAAAAAACTTATTTTCTATATACTTCTTGAACCACGTCGTTTGCTGAACTTTGTCAATCTTAATGATTAAATTTATTACATTTTATTTTATTTCATATTAAAACTTAAATAATCTTGGGTGTATATGTACCTTCTTTGCAGCATGTTTATTTTAACATATTTAGTATATTATACTCTACTTAGTTCATGAGGTTGTTCATAATAATAAAGATAACGTCTGAAAGTTAATCCACTTATCTGTACACAAATATTTTTATTAATAAATATATTAGTATAAAACAAGCACTAATTATCAGTTGACCAGAACTGTGTGAATCTAAAATCTTCTTGTTGCACCCAATATAACTTTGACAATAAAAACCCAAATTTAAATAAGGAAATTTATTATAATCATATATTATCAACTACATATTTATAGATACACAAACAAAGTTAAATAGCTTTGAATATATTCATAAATATATACGTATAGATTCAAGTATAATCTAAAATATTTTTAAATCAAGTATAAGCACCTCCATGTATAAATACTCATATATTATATACAATGATGTGTATGGCTAATATAGATCATATATACGTACATATTGCACGTTATGGAGTGTGTATGATATATGAGGGATGGTTATCACCTTGTAAGCTCCGGATTTGTGTGAGAGAGAGACCATTCAATTAAACAGTAAATGCTAATGAAAGCATTAAAAAGATTAGTTTAATTTGTATATATTAATTTTAATTAAATTAAGTCAAGTAAATATGATTAGACTTTATATTATAGATACATGTATTAACCATAATTAAAATTATTATATAAAATATTAAAAAGATTAATTTAAATATACAAATTATAATATATTTATTATATTTATTGGGACAAATCCAGAAAATAGATGACATTTTGGTTATACCTTCTACATATGTTCCACACCTTATTTGAATATATCATGATTCACCTATTGTTGAAGGTCATTTTGGTCATCAACGAATTTGGAGAAGCTTCACTGATCTTTTTATTGGCCCAGCATGTGTGATGATATGATCAAGTATATCCAAATCTATCTCATTTGTTAAATTCAGAATTCCTCTACGACTCAGGCCATGGGAGTATTAGAATCCATTAATGTTTCTCACCCTTTTGAGTTAATTGCAGTGGATTTAATGGGACCTTTTCCACGTTCTTCTCAAGGTAATCAGTATATCATTGTAGTATCTAATTATTTAACTCGTTGGGTGAAGGTTAGTGTCTTTCCAAATGTAACTACTATGTCAACAGCTTTGTTTCTGTTTTATAATGTGGTTTTGTAGCATTTTTGTCTAGAACGAATGTTATCAAATAATAACCCCGCTTTCATTGTAGAGGTATTCCGAGTGTTATGTGAGAGGTTAGGGGTAAAACACTCATTTGCCTTTCCCATATCATCCACAAACTGACGGTTTGGTGAAGCAATTGAATCGGCCCTTTAAGGGTATGATCTCGAAATATGTGAACTTTAATCACACTGACTGGGATTGATATTTGCAATGCTTAAGATTACTTATGTAACAGGCTCGATTGGCATCTCTTCATTCAAGACATTGTATAGATATGATCTTAAGTTGCATAGTGAATTGGGGTTATCATCAAATCTGCCACGTGCCGAGGATGCAAAGATGTAGGCTCAACATTTGAATGTTGTTTTGCCTATTTTGTGGACGGTGACTTAATCCTAATACGTTTTCCCAAGTTGACTACACTTGGGCTTGCAACTGGCTTATTATATAAGTGGCTTGGTCCTTATTGAGTACTCCTCAAGTGTATCAAGTACAGTTAGTGGGATCTCATAAGGTTGAAATAGTTTACGTAGTTCAAATAAAACGGTTTGTCATTCAAGACCCGTTGAATACATTCGGTCATACCTTAGATGAGCCAGCTCACACGGATCTAGGAACATCAGATCCATCACTATCTACACAACTCCAGACGGGAGGATAATGTAAGATGTTGTATACTATATATTGCATGTGTATATATACACGTGTAGTGACACATGGGTGGTGATCTGGTCCATGTGTCAGCACCACGTGTCACATATGTGCCACATGGCAGAAGGTCTTCTATATATAAGCAGGGGTTTGTACATAAATAAATAATCACATTCTGTGCAATTTTATATGTTCTTTCAATATTTAATACAAATTAATGTACAAGTAACACAATAATATACCATGACGAGGTCGTCGTTTGTACATATGAGGTGCATGTGTGTGTGTAAAATTTAACATTTCATTATAATAAAATAAAAAGAATTACATATTTATTAATGTAAATACAAATTAATATATACTAATATATAGAATGTCCATTAGATTATATTATATAATAAAAGCTAATATTAATAAAAGGATAACTAATTAAAGTATCATTTTACCCTTGCTTTTATTAAATACCTTTACCTTTATTAAATTATCATTTCAACTCTCTCCCTCGATCGCACACACGCACACACCGTAGAATACACACGCAATCAACCATGCGCATACACGAGAATCATATACACAGAATAGATAGTAATTCGAATGATTTTCTGAGCATCATGGTATTATTGTGTTTCTCATTAATTTGTATTTACATTAACATATATGTCATTTTTTTTAATAAATTCATTAATTAAAAATAATGAAATATTCAAATTTTACACACACATGACACAAGTAAACAAAAGCTAATATATTCACAAATATATACGTATAAACTAAAGTACTTTTTAAACCAAGTATAAGCACCTCCATGTATAAATATCATATATTATATACAATGTGTATGGCTATATATACATAGATCATATCTATGTATATATTGTCTGTCTATATGATACATGTCGTATACGTTATGGAGTGTTAGCACCTGCATGTAAGTTCGTGTGTGAGAGAGAGAACATTCAATTAAAATAAAATGCTAATGAAAGCATTAAAGAATTGTACAATTTATTTGTATGTATTAATTTAAATTAAATTAAATCAAATAAACATCATTATACTTTTTTTAAAATACATGTATTAGCCATATTTTATAAATATTAATTTAAATATACAAAGATTTTTTATTTTAAATTTTTTAAAAAGGACGTCATTTCCCTAATAAACTAGAATATTCCTTGAAGTTCCAAAATATATATATTTTAAATTTTAGTAAATAAAGATAAAATATTACCGGAGATTTAAGAAGTTTAAATCTAATATAAAAACAAGCATTAGCATGTGTGTATAAAGTATTTAATAATATTACATAAATATTGTATGTATACACATGTTGTTAGGTATAATATATTGTGTATATACACATTTTGTACCCTGGCGTATAAATGTGTGTGAAACTACATTTGATAGTAAGAATATGTGTGCGTGTGTTATATGTATATGTAAACTACTAGTAAGACTAAAACTAAGTAAATATTAAATATATTAAACTTTGAATTATTATATCGGAGCCGATCATGAACCTCTCAAATCAGAAATATCTACATAATATTTAAATTCTATTTATCTATTAAAAACCTTATATTTAAGCTAATTTATGGAAGGATTTACCAAGGAATAAATACGCTAAAAATCCCCCATTTCTTTCTTTTCTCCATGGAAGCTATCACCTTATTGCTCTTCTTCACGTTCTCATTCACGTCCTGCATCTGTAGAAACGTAATCTCTCTCTCTCTCTCTCACACACACACACACACACACAAGAATCTATACTTCTATGCTTTATTGCAACATGCAAACTTGAGCACACATACACAGTATTTACCTTGTTGGCAGTGTGTATAAGGTGTTCTCTTTGTCCATGAAGATCTTGGAGTATGGCAGCACCTAGACTCTCTGTCTCCTCCAATGTCGCACGCATTTCTTTAATCTTACTGCTAGATCCGCGCAATCTCTCAGTGGCCGCCACAGCACGCACCCTCGATTCCTGCCATGAACATGTGTGTGCGAGATAGACAGAGAATTCCATTACCTCCTCCATTGAAGAGCCCTAATTCCTGTTTTCGTGTTTAGGGCGCAAATTAAAAAATAAATAAATAATATTCATCGCATATCCTTCCATTAAGTTATGACACGTGTATTTATTTACGTCCCATTTGTTGTTTGATTTACTTTGGTATGTTTATAAGCACATTTGGTCTAGTGCTATGATTTTCGCTTTGGGTGCGAGAGGTCCCGAGAGGAATGCCCATTAAGTTATTTTAATTACCCGTTTGATATATAAGATATATAAAATATTCATAATGTAGGTTTAAGAAACATAAGTAATCGTTAATGACATTGATTAACTTATCTCAAGAACTCAGGTGCTTGTTCTTCGCGAGACCCGCTTCTTCTCCCTGTGTGGCTGGAAGCACGTATAGCTTGCCTGTTGAACCTCGACCTCGGCGGAGACACGTATGGAAGTTCCTCGGAATATTCCCCACTCACGCGGTCCTGTACCTGGGCAGCGTACTGTAAGTTCCAAAGTACATCCTCCATTGATGGCCTGCTCGACGCCTCTTCACATAGACACTTGGATGCGATCTCTAGTACTGTTGTTAGAGACTCTGCCACACATGTCCCTACTATGGAAGAGTCCACTACCTCGAACCTCGGAACATGCTCAACCAGTAACATCTCCTGTCAATACACGAACACGTGTATGTATGTGTATGTGTATGTGTGTGTGTGGGTGCGTGAGAGAGAGATCACCATATAATAACAGAAACACACATACGCACACACACACACAAAACATAGGTGTATACGTATATATCGTCTGCAAACACAAGTATGTAAATGTTTGAATATATAATCTTTAGTAATAATATATATATGCGCTTAAACATTAAATGTGTTGTGTGTGTATGAATATTATACGCATTCGACTTATATACTGTCCATATTTCACTTACTATTTAATTGGCTTAAAATATATATATTCTTTGGGATCTACTATATATATATATATTTTCTTAGACTACTAACCAGCTCTTTATTTTGGGATGAACAGCCTTTGCATCGTCCATTGTGGGCGGCCTTCCAAGTACAATCTCCATCAACACAAAGCCGAAGTTATATACATCTGTCTTGTCTGATGCAAGCTTCCTACAAAAACACTTGTTATTCTACACGTATCAATATATGTGTATGTGCATGTGTGTTATAAGTATCATGTCCATAAATACACACATATTCTACAGCAAAGGTCTGTCTATGTGCAACGAAGTATTTCTGTTATAATAAAACTAAACATCTCTCAGCGTGCGTGCACGCGGCGCACACACCTCTCTGTGTAGCTAGACACATTAAAACAAAATCTACAGTTCATTTACCTGCGATGGTGATCCAAGTCTATATGAGCTGCAGTCTTTTGTACATATACTTTGGCCTGTAACATCAATTCATGAGCAAGGAAGGGAGGAGGGAGGGAGATCTATCAACATACGTTACATTTCATTAGAATAGCTACATACATATACATAATCCTCGATATTAGCACCATAGTACCAAATAGTAAACAAACAACACACACACACACCTGTATGTAATATACGAACTTACGTCAAAATCACACGATGTCCGAGCATGTCTACCAAGGCCAAAATCAGTGAACTTAGCAACACAGTTTTGATCCATGAGAATATTCGTGCTGTTGACGTCATTATTGAATATTCCAGGAACAACTCCAGTGTGTAAATACTGAATTCCTCTTCCTGCACCTATTACAGCCGCCAGCCTTTGCGGCCACGTTAAAACCTCTTTACCATCTACCTCTGCAGTAAAAAAGGTAAAAGAGATTTCATTAAATGAATAAAAGTATATTATTGACTATATAATATTACATTTAATAGACGCATGCATACATAAATACATCACACACACACACACACAATTATGTGTATAAGATGTATGTGAGTGTAGCCAGAAATGTAGTTGGTAACCACATTTACATTTCTGGTATGTAGAGAGAGTACAAAAAATTAGATACACACACACATACAGGCCGTAATCACACACACATACGCACGTACTTGAGAGATGATTGCGTAGAGTTCCATTATCCACGTATTCTGAGACGAGGAAGAGCCGTCGATTCTGACCCTGTGAAGTATTATCCGTTTCTCGATCCAAACAGTACCCAATGTATCCAACCAAATGCCTGTGGCGGATCTTCATAAGCAGCTCTAAATGGACTTTTAATTGCCTTAAATCCTGCCTTGAGTCTAAGGTTAAGCATTTAATTGCCACAACTGTCCCATCCTGTAGCTTGCCTATATACCAGTATGAGTATTATATACACGCACACGCACATCACACACACACACGTACGTATACATATACACATGAAATAAATATAGAAGAGAGACGGAGAAAGGGAGAGATTCCAATATCAAATTATTAGTGTAGTTTTCAGTGTATATAATGCTTTTAATATATAGAGATACAAAATACCCATTTCTAACACGTGATATCTCACTTACTATTCTCATACATACAGATGATATATAAGATACCTATATAAAAGACTTATTTATGTATATTCAAAGTGTCTGATGTTATATTTGTAATATTAAAATACTGTCTTTGTAGGTATACAGGTATCTGCAGACTGAAAGACATGGATATATATATATATATATAAGACCTTATCTTCGAAGTACATAAGACAACATTTTACATTAGTATATTATTATACAGTAGACACGTTACACGCTTTGACTACTTTTGCGAATTTGCATCTCTCTCTCTCTCTCTCTCTCTCTCTCTCTCTATATATATATATATATATACACTTCATATATATATTATTGTCGATATATATATTATTATGGGTGTATTTTATGAATGATATGAGCTGTATGTGCCTTCTGCATGCAGGTATACGACCTCTTGTTCTTTCCAGACTATGTATGTAAGTACGGATTTGAGTATATTACCTTTGTAGACTTTGCCATGTTGGCCTTCACCGATTAAAAGGGCACTGCTGAAGTTTGCAGTAGCTTCTTCAAGCTCAGGAACATTAAAAACTCGGTTATGTGAAGTAGTGTGCACGCCCAAACGTATAGATTGTGAAAGATATCCTAATAACATAGACTTTTGTTAAACGTGTGCGTGTTTGCGTGTGTGTATCGATAGTAAACACACAAACACTAGTTAAAGAGAAGATACACACATATGCATTTCAAATACAGAACATTTTCACACACACACACACACACACATGCACACATATGTAAGTATCCATTTATCTACGTACACACGTACACACACACACACACCATATAAAGCATGTGTATAAAAGCTTACTTGCATTGGAGAGGAGATCTGAAGGAACACCCAGGGAAGCGGTATCTGCACATGAAGAAGCAGCATATTGAGCAGGCTTACCCTGCTGCTTCAGACACCTCAGAAGAACAAACAAGAACAGTGCAACAGCAGCGACAAGTGCAACCCCTCCCCCAATAATCCCTGCAATAATCGCAAGATCATGGGTCGGCAACTGAAGAACCCTTCTTGCAATGTGATCTGCATATACACAGGTAAATTAGTATTATCATATGTCTTGTTATACTATACATGGTATATACACATATCTAATTAGATGTACACACACACACATATATATCTTGAGTTGAGTTGTTAAATATGTACATGCACGCGCACGCACACGTACACACCTGCCGTACTGCGGCTGAACCTTAGTCTCGAAGCAGTTCTTCGAAAACCTCACCACATAGGACCGATTCAAGAAAATGGGCGGCACATTTCCTGTGAACAGATTCGACGAGAGATCCAACGACTTTATGCTACCTGAGAGAGACAGATTGACCGGCAGCTCCCCACTCAGCTCATTCCCGTTCAGCGCCAACGTCTCAACCTGGGGCAGCCGAAACAGTGCAGCCGGCGGCGCACCGTACAACAGATTGTACGAGAGGTCAAGAACCCTAACAGCCCGAGCTCCGTACGCCACACCGCGCGGTATCTGGCTCCGGATACCGTTCTGCCCAAGAAGCACGTACCCGACATGTGGTCCGAGCTTGGGAAAGCCCGGTCCGAGGTGGTTCGCTCCTGCATTGAGATATACAAGCTTGCTGTCCCGGCCGGCTCCGGGAGGTTCCCGGTGAGTCCGTTGTGAGAGACAGAAAGTCGCTCCAGAGTGGCACTCGTGAAAAGGGACGAAGGGAGCGGTCCTTTAAGAGAATTCCTGGACAGGTCCAGCTCCCGGAGTCCCGCATTTGCCCGAGCCACGCGGGAAGGGTCCCGTTGAGGCGGTTCTCGTCCAGTCTCAGTACCTGCAAGGTGTTCATTGTCCGGATCCTGTCCGGGATGCTCCCGGATATCAAGTTACTGCTCAGGTTGAGGATCTCCAGTGACCCCAAGTGGTCCAGCTTCCCCGGGAGAGCTCCAACAATCCTAGCTGAACAAGCTCCAGATGCTGCAGGTCGGACATCTCCGACAGGAGGTTACCGAGCACCCATTGAGAACACAGAAGGTAACCGTCTGGGAACAGTGCTGCTCCCCAGGATCTGGAGCCCCGTAACAGTGAGAGTACCTGAAGTTGTGTAGTTGCATGAGATATTGAAACCCGACGAGGGACCGAACCCGCAAAGTCTGTGTCCGAACTATTCCATCTGGTCTGTCCGAGCTCCGGCGGGTAACCCAGTATCTTCTGGAGACGGACCAGGCTCTGTATCTGGGACGTTGGGAGCCTGCTGTTAGTGTTCTCTGCCCCGACATGTCCGAGTACCAGTATGAGCAAGAGAATGCAATGTATGAACTGCTCCATATATCTGTAGATCACATAAATCTGTAATGTACACAATGTGAGCTATGCACATTTTCTTCCATGGCTGAGGAAGAGGAAGGAAGAAGAAGCATCTTAAGTCAGTTGCTTAATCACATGTTTAGCAGACAGGCTTAACGAAATGTGTGACGTGGACATATGCAAGTACTTAATGACGTGATAAAGTAGCCCGCGTGGCAGATTGGCCTCCTGTGACATTCTCCACGTTGGAATACCCTCCTACGTAAATTGCATTAACGTGTCAATGTCATTTGTTTCATCACGTGAATGTGCATAGTTTACCAACGGTAATTATTTGTATTAAAATTTATATAATATGTAATATATATATATATATATGCATATAATAATCTTAAATATATATATATGCATGGGTTGATTGCATGATAACCAATGTGCCAGGGATTGCACATGAACCATGCATTATATAATTTCAAGTGGAATTCTTCATGGCTTGCAACATATGATATATTAATTACCAAATCATATTACGCATATAAAAGAATAAATATTAATATGCCATATAAACAATTATCATATACTAATATATATATATATATATATATATATTATATATTATAAAAACTAATAAATTAAATTATATAATATACTTTTATATTATAAATTATAGACATATCACACAATATTTCTTTAAATACTGTATGTGTATTGATTTCATGTATAGATAACATACACGCTGCTGACACATACATGATATGTGTATGATACTGCGTATATACATACGTATGTAGTTATATGCATACCTATAAATACACAATAAATATATATAGTTATCATAGCCTTTAGCATGACAGTGACAAATAACAAATGGAAATGATCTTCTGAAAGTATCCAAGGTTTCACTTATATATACACAAAACACAAAACAATACATAGTTGAAAACAACTTTATGTTTATAAACGAAACAACAGATAAACAAATATACATATAAAACACATATACACATTCACACACACACACACACACACATGCGTTGGGAAGCTTCAATATATTTATATATACATTCCCAAGAGGTACCTATCCTCGTCCTGTTGCATTCTTAAAGAGGTACTGAAAAGACCACTCACCGTCTTTCCTGGCAAACAGGAGCGTAGAACACACGTCTACCTGGACATTAGTAATTTAATCAGCAAACAATTATAAGTAAATACTATATTAATCAAAAAGTCAAACATAAACGGGTATATATTATTTGCACATGGTTTAGGACATAGAGGGTATGGGTGTGATGTGTAGAGAAAGACAAACATAGCCTACTAAGCATGACCAGACACACACAGACATATTGAGGTTAATATGTGTGTGTGTGTGTGTGTGTGTAGAGAGAGAGAGAGAGAGAGAGAGAGAGAGCTGCATATTGTATTGTGCTGTAATTTTAACGTCTGTTCCACCCTGTTCGTGTACGGAGAGAATGTAAGGACGACACCTTATACTGCTCTCCATAAACACACCTACAAACATATACATATTTGTATATATGCATATGTAAAATGCATATATGAAGTGGCGAGCATTAGCCGACAGCAGTAGAAGAGAAAAGCTACTTTCTGCTTGGAACACTCATTTGTCATAAAGTAGCTATTCCTTTATAGACTTCCACCAAATATAAATGGATACCAAACGATACGGATATATACATGCCAATACACGCATATATATACATGGTTTACATTCTAAAAGTATACTTAAATTATAATATATGTTAAATACATAACATGTAACTATGTTTACCGATTTGCGACCTCAGACTGTTTATGCAGGTGTAGTCGGGGAGGGCGGCCAAGACATACGCCGTTGTTTAACATCCTCACCAAAAGCATCAGTCTGGAAATCATCGTCGTTTAAGGCCTCTTTTGTAGAGATGTTTATTTGCTTTAATCTACTTCGGCCTCTGAGTAACAGGTCGTCTGAATTCGGCTCATCCACTAAGAATGTTGTTTCCGCCCATGCAGGTGTCGCGCATTCCCTCTATAGAGTATTAAAAATTAAGACAGGTGTTAACATACATGTGTGTGAGTGTGTGTGTGTGTGCGCGCGCGCGCGCGTGTGTGTGAGAGAGAGAGATTGGTTATGAAGACATTATCACTCATGTTCATAAACTACCAAGATAAATACATACACATGTCATATACACAGTCTAAACCAAAATATTTGTATATCACGGATAAATCATTATAGCCTGGTGTCTATATTGGTTCTCTACATTACATATATACATATATACTTATCTGGATTCTACTAACTAAATTCACGTCATAGATATCAATACACCTTAATCAAAATAATAAGCATTTACGTTTACCCATTCTGAATCCGGGTCTTTCACCGCAGTGTCCACCAAATGAACCTTCCCTTTGTAATAAGCCGCCATTGTCTCTCTCATGGAAGAGAGAGCTTCATAATATCTCGTGCATGACGCGAGTGCTACAGGAATAGGGCGAAGCAAGTCCTAAATAAACCATTGTAATTAGTTACTCTTTATATAGAATTATAGGAGAGACTACATACACAACACATGTTACATTTCTATGTGTGATATTGGTGTGCCCATATGCATAAGTTTGTAGGTGCCGGTATATGCATGTATAAATGTGTATATTTCTCCCTCTTATATATACATGTATAGAATATAGACTTACGACCCAGACTGAAGGTGGATCTTTGAAGTTTTGCGTCCATTGAAGGTCAGTAATAGCTGCTGTTAAAGCTCCATAGTCACCAGCAGCTTTTACAAGGAGTTCAGCAAATTGCCGCTGTAACAATAAGTGCACAGGCATACATTAAAACTATATGATCGGCAACATGTCATTCATGGTACCTGATATTCTGTCTCTACAGGAATGCAGTCCAGTGAATAAGGCTGCTGTAACCGTGCTATTATACGGTCCTGCAAAAGAACAACGAATAAGAGATTTACACACATAGATTTATAATAAATACCTTGTTTTGTATGACGTCTTTTAGTATACTAGTCGTCTTGGACAAGGCCTGGCATTTCTTCTCAATGCCACTAACATGAGTTAAATGAGAAACACTCTCATCGTCCTGAGAATAAAATCAACAAAATGTCAGATGCATACTTAGACAAACTAAAACCTGTGATTTTAACGTATTATCCTTAAATACACAATGTGCATAATGTATACCCATACACATGATCGAAAGCCTATATGTTGATGATATTTGAATACAAGAACATAAAATATTTTATGTATAATTTAATTGTGGGTTGGTTATATACTTCTGCTTTAATGTTCTCCGTAAGTATGTATGTAATTATCATAAATGATTAAGAATGTGTGTTATGTAGGCTCTTGGTCATATGTATAATGTATACCCATCAAGATCATGGGTTACTCGTTTTTCTAGTTATATCGATATATACATAATATCTTCTGCTTTAATTGCCTGTATATTCATGTAAATATCGTAAATGGGGTGTGGATGTATATATACATGTTTTACTTCGATGGTTGCTCTTATATAGGCTCTTTATCATGCGTATAATGATCTATTTCTGGTTATATATACCTACACGTATCTTCTGCTTCAATAGTGAATATCGCCAATAGGGTGTGCCGGTATCTGTATATTCTACTTTGATGGTTTGCTCTATGATAATGTGTGTATTGTTAGCCACTAAGATCATGGATTAATCGTTTCTTGTTATATATCTTCTGCTTTAATTCTTTCTATATTGTATATTCTGCTTTAATGGTTGCTCTTAATGGGTGTATATAGTCTCTTGATCATGTGCATAATGTATACCATTAGATTCTACTTTTCTGGATCTTCTGCTTTAACGATTCTTGCATATATATATGGTCTGTTGTGTGTTTGTGTGTGGTTTATTCTTTATCTAACCTGCCGGCCTTGTAGCTCAACTTGGAGATTCGCTAAAGAGCGTTGTACGACCATCAATTCTCGCAATACATTGACTAAAGGGTCGCTCTTGCCTGGTGTAACACTCTGTGCAGCTTCTTCCTGGAAACATATATACATGAACCCAAACTAAAAACAACTGCGATTACAGATCTTCCAAAGAATCGTTTTTCATCCAAAATCAAGAATTTCCAGCCAAAAAATAGAGAATTTCGCAGATAAAACAAAATGCAGGCATCATTTAGCAGAGAACGACCTACATTATGAGATCTAACACACAAACCTGTAGAACATTGTAGCCAAGCTCGGCGGCGATGAATAGAGCATCCGCCATGCCTCCCAGGCGCCTCAGCGGTTTCTTCCCCACCCATCCCATGTCCGCATTGGTCGCGGCCATCGCTCCTTCTGTAGAACCCTAATCCCCTAAACCCTAAATAATATGCGCAGCGGAAGCGTGCTGGGCCCATAACCCAGAGGTCACACGATCGAAACATGTCTTCGATATTATTTTAACGCCCTCACATATATATGCAGTGACATAACTGAGGCAGTACACATACACTAAAAACAACACACACCCACACAGACATATATATGCATTAATATGTTAAGAAAATCATATATGAATATAGATTTACTATTATTGATATGTGTGTGTGTGTGTATTATATGTATTGCAGTCATAATTACTTCTTAAGATTATTTATTCTAAAAATACAATTAAATGGACAACTCGTTTGTAAATAAATTTTAAAGATATGATTAAAATGTTAATAAAGTATATATTTATGATAAAAATAACAATTATCTTAATTATTTCTTAAATAAAACACAAATGAAAATGTTTGTCAGGTATAAAATAGTCTTTTATACCATCTTAAATAAGCAACTTAATTGTATATCTTTTAACTCTTAAAAGAAAATATAAAAATGAATTATTAATAAGATAATATTAATATTTACTAATTAAGAAAGTTATAAAAATGACTTAAACGAAATTTATCATAATTATTTTAATATGATAATATTATAGAATTTACTCTTTGCTTAAATGCAATAATCTAGGTTTGTATACAAATTATTATCTTATTAGTTGAATTATTATATTTATTATTAAAATCTAAAATATATAACTTTATACAAGTGAGCTATTCATTTTAACAGAATTAATGTACAATTACAAATTTATTAAGCTTGTTTGAATTGAACTTGATTGATACATATGAATACCCGAAGGATTAGATACTGCAATCCAGTGTAGAACCCTAATCCTACATTTTAAATACAAATATTTGGAGGGATCTATCATATATGAAAAAAATATACATAAGTGTGTTACAAGGTATGGTTTGACGTTGAGTATAGATTTGCAAGCCAGACACAAGCAGCGCCACTCTCGGGATGGACGGCCATTAGAGATTCCGATGCACGAGCACCATGGGCAACGTTGTTATGCGTTTTACACGCCCCAAGGAACGAGCTCCACTCTAGACCATCCGGCAAGAACGGCATTGTAGATATGAGCTCTCTCGCGTTCTCCAAGTACCCTGCCCTTCCCAGTAAGTTGAGTACACAGCAGTAGTGTTGCTTCCTCGGTTGGAGTCCGAAGTCGAAGCTCATGGAGATCAAGTGTGTTCTACCCAGATATGTCTTCCCGCAGTGTCCGCACGCCACTAGGGCTGCCACAAAGCACCCGTCGTCCAGTGGAATGTCATTCACGTTCATAACCCCAAGCGCCTCGAATGCCTCCTCATACATCCCAGTCTGTGCGTATCCGATGAGAACCGAGCTCCATGACACAGTATCTGTCTCCGGCATCGTGGCGAGGAACTCCTGGGCCTTCCGTAAATGCCCGCTCAGAGTATAACCCGACAGCATCGAGTTCCACGTCAGCAGGTTCCTGCAGGGAATATCACGAAAGACACTCTCTGCCTCGGGCACATACCCATTCTGTGCGTATGCAGAGAGCATTGAGTTCCATGTGGACAGAACCCGCTCGGGCATGGTTTGGAAGACGGACTCGGCCACTTCGATATGCCCCGTTTGGGCATATCCAGACAGCAGGATATTCCAGGAGAGAACATCCTTAACCGGCATCACCTCGAACAACTGCAGGCCCTTGTCGATACGTCCCGGCCTGCACATATGCAGACACCATCGTGTTCCATGCAAACGTGTCAGGCTCAGGGAGGCCGTCGAATATCCGCTTGACTGACTCCACCGAACCGGCTTCCGCATAAGCAGATAGCACGGGAGTCCAGCAGAGCGCATTGTGCTCAGGCATCTCGTGCAGGAGCTCCTCTGCTAGAGTCATCTTGCCTGCATGGGAAAGTCCACATACCACCGTGCCACATACAGCGATGTCTCTCTCGGGCATGTTCTTGAACATCGACAGTGCCTCGTCCAGGCTCCCTGTCTGGATCTCTGCAGAGATGATCGAGTTCCACGACACCAGGTCCTGCTCGGGCATCTCTCTGAACACCACAGATGCCTCGCTTAGGTATCCCTTCTGTGCGTAAGCGGATAACATGCAGTTCCAAGAAACCATGTTCCGCTGTGGTAACAAGCTGAATACCCTGGCAGCGTTTCTGTGTGACCGTTTTGGGCATACACGGTTAACAGGGAGTTCCACGACACAAGGTTCCTTAATGGCATTGCTTCGAAGACTTCCTTTGCTTTCTGGATGTCACCTGTATGTCCATATGCAGCTAGCATGGCGTTGCCTGCTATGAAATCCCTCTCTGGCATACTATTGTATGTCTCCTCCGCTTCCTGCAGATGCCCATTCTGTGCATATGCAGACAGCATCCCGTTCCAAGACGCTAAACTGTGTAATGGCATCTCGTTAAAGATCTTAATTGCTTCATTAAGCTTCCCGTTCTGTGCATAAGCACTCAACATCGCGTTTAGAGTGATTACAAGCTTAACCGGCACCTTACTTAGAAGCTCCTCCGCTTCTTGTAAATACCCGCACTTGGCATGCTGCACCATTGAACTCCATGAGACATCATCCCTCATGGGCATGGTATCGAAGAGCTTCTTAGCTTCGGCAAGGTGAGAATACTCTGCGTATATTGAGAGCAGCATATTCCAGGATACCAAGTTGGGAAATGGCATTCTATCGAACAGGTTCTTGGCTGGCTTAAGATGCCCATTCTGGGCATATGCAGCAACCATTGAGTTCCAGCAGCCTGTGTCTCTCTCCGGCATCGCGTCGAAGACGAGCTTTGCTTCGTGTAAACGGGCGTTACGAGAGTATGCAGTTAGCATGTTTGTCCATGTAATACAGTCCTTAGTGGGAAGGTCGTCGAAGATTTTCCTTGCATTTCTTAAGTCTCCGTGTCTGCCGTTTATCTCAATCTGTTTGTTTGCAGTTCTCACGTCCATGTCTTGTTAAATCATTCTCGTGTGTATATTATAGCATACGCACACACACACGTGTGTGTGCGTGTTGTACACAGACCCGAAATACGATGAAATACATTTTGGCGGGAATATTGATGACATAGATGCCACGTTGCATGTTAGGATAATAAACAAGGGTTTTTAAATACATTCTGCTAATCTACTTTGGTACATTGAAGATAATAATTACTTGTGAAAGTTATTTTAATATGAAAATTAGAGTGGCGCAGCGGAAGCGTGATGGGCTCATAACCCAGAGGTCGCATGATCGAAACATGCCTCCGATATATATATTACCTTGCTAAATGCGCCAAATTAATATATAATACAATTTGGTATTATATATTAATTTTGATTAATTAAAGTGTAAAACTAAAATCTTTTATACTACATGTACAAGTGTGTAATCCACACCTCAAACACGCAAATATAATATATTTATCTAAAGCTAATATAATATAATGTAAGTATATGCGTGTGATATAACCACTGATATTTATGTGTATATGATGTGGGTGTTTATCACTTGTAAATATGTATGTATCATTCTAAACTAAGGCTATACGGATATTCTACAGAATATGCTTACAATAAGTAGATCACAGTATATACACGACTGAAAGGATATTCCAGTGTAATTTAAACCATCATAGATGCATTTCAATTTATCACATGTTCAAACTAAAAGTTTAACTTGAAAGAAAATCAATAATATTTAATTTTGTATATATTATTGTTTAATCAAATATGCACTAACATTTAAAATGTATATATTTACTTTTAGAATGTCAAATAAATATAATTTTATATTATACGTATTTGTTTCGACATGTTCGTGAATTCATACAAATGGTTTTTTAGTATTATATTATATACATATTTCTGATGTATACGTAATATTATATTATGGTATATAATATAGTATTAATTACTATCATTAATTATAACAGTAATTACATCACATATTTTATATATGTATATATATATACAATTATGAGTTTGTGTTTGGAGTTAGCCACTCATCATTATGAAAATAAATCTTATAATATTTAACTAGAATAATTTAATTTATTCGGCAGCTGAAATTTTCTTTTTATCTGCTTGTTTTATTAAAATTATTAAAATTCAAAATGCATAACTTAAAGAATTCGAGTGCATACGTGGCGCACCCAGGAGCAGATACTAGAATATCCTTCACAATGGAAGTGTGAAATATCCCACATGCATTAGCTGGGATCAGGCCTTGCAGTATAAAAGAGATAAGGTAGGGTGGATTTAATACGACTGTACTTGAACAGGATTTGTTCTACAGTTCGTACTCCAGTCCATGCCGAAAAGCATAGACAAACCAAAAAATCCGGACGATGAGGTGGCGCTCGCCGGCCTGAGCGCGATTAAGAGGACGGTCCAGATCTCTCCGGAGATTTGGCCGGCCATAGATGAACGTTCACACCGGGAATACCCTCCCGGTGCTGACGGCCGGTTGAGCAGTCTGACGGATTCCTTCCTTTTTATTGCAATATTCTTTTATAAGATAGTATACGATTTATTATATATATAAATGACAGTTTAAGAAGTACTAAATTATAAATAAACCTAGAAAATTTCTTACCAAGAATTAAAAGTAAAAAATTAAATTAAATATTCCTAAACCCTAACTTATGTTCAAATCCCCATTCTGCAGCAGCAGGAGGATACTTGTGTGTAGCAGGAACTCACGCATTACAATCCACTCAACAACAGAGGAGCACTCATCTACAAATGGGAACTGCACATTCTTCGATCCAGAGAAAATGCCACTGGAAGCAGCAATTGATGCCACAGAATCCCGATCCCAATCCCATCAAATCCCATCCGACCATTTCGCAATTCTCCTCAGGCGCTGTGCTGTATCAAAGTCCCTACATCTTGGCCAGCGCTTACATAGACAGATTGTGGAGAAGAACATGTTTCAGAACAGGTTTCTGTGTAATCTTCTCATCAATCTCTACACAAAATGTGGCTGCTTACAATCTGCTGAATCGGTGTTTGAAAGCATCAGCAATCGCAATCTTCATAGCTGGACTATGATGCTCTCTGCATATGCCCAGAATGGGCATTTCAGTCAGACACTTTCCTTCTTCCGGCAAATGCAAAACGAAGGTATCCGGTGTGTGCGTGCGTGCGTGCGTGGGTGTGTGTGCTACCAATAACAAATAGGCTAGTATCGGGAAATGTACGTACATCATATGGGAATGTTTAGTGCATAGACAACAATAGATGGACATATCTCAGAGATATACACACACAATGCTAAACGTGTATCATACAAGGTATGACGCCGTCCGAGGTCGGAATAAGCCTCTTCATCTCGGCCTGTACAAACTCTGGCTCAGTGTCCGAGGGTAGAGGCATTCAGAATGCAGTATCTGGGACCGGAGTTGAAACCGAGCATATAGTTCAGACAGCGCTGGTTACCATGTACGGAAAGCTCGGCTACCCAAAGAGGCCGAGGTTGTCTTCCGGACAATGGACACTAGAGACGTTGTTGCTTGGAGTGCCATGATTGCTGCATCTGCCCGTAACGGGTATCCAGGTAAACTAGTAAGTACGCACACCCACACACACACACACAGAGCTTGTCATCAGGCGAGGCACTCGAACTTTTCAGAAGAATGGATTTGGAAGGCATACCACCAAAATGTGACATTCGTAAGTGGGCTGGATGCGTGTGCAAGTCTTGCAGCGCTTAAACAAGGCAGGCATATGCACGAGCGTGTGGTTGCCCTCGGTATGCAACACGGGGTGGTCATTGGAACAGCACTCTTGAATCTCTACGGCAAGTGTGGGAGAGTGGACACCGCACGCGAGGTTTTCGACGGCATCCCGGAGAAGAACGTCGTTACATGGTCGCATTATCTGCCGCATATGCCCAGAATGGTTACTGCAGGGAGGCCATACACGTCTTCCACAGGATGGACTTGGAGGGCATACCGCCGAACTCGATGACCTTTGTAAGTGTACTAGATGCCTGTGCAGGGAGTGCCGCACTCAGGCAAGGAAAGAAGATACACTCGAGGATACAGTCGGTTGGGTACGAGCTCGAGTCGGACGTGTTCGTGCTTACTGCACTCGTAAACATGTACAGCAAGTGTGGTAGCTTAGAGTCAGCCAACGCTCTATTTAAGCGAACACAGAGCCTGGATCGGATACTCTGGAACTCACTTATCGCGATGAATGCCCAGAACGGAGAGAATGAGAAGGCTCTTGTGTTCTTCCGGGAGATGCAGCTCGAGGGTTACGCCCCGACCAACATCACATTCACAAGCGTGCTCTTTGCGTGCAGCCATGCTGGCGTGGTCGAGAGAGGGAGGACACACTTCCTATCTTTCATTGGCGACCATGGGTGACACCTGAGGGAGAACACTTTGGATGCATGATCGACTTGCTGGCACGATCGGGTCACCTCTCCGAGGCTGAGGATCTCCTGGAGAACATGCCTTACGAGCCGCATACAGTCTCGTGGATGTCCTTCCTTGGGGCATGCCGCACGTACCGTGACATGCCGCGTGCAACGGTTGCAGCTGAGAATTTGTTCAGGCTCGACCACAGAAGCGAGCGCCGTACGTGCTCCTCTCGAACATGTATGCGAAAGCTGGCCGGTGGTCCGAAGTTGCAAAGCTGAGGAAGAGGATGAAAGCGGCATCGGTTGTGAAGGAAGCAGGTCGGAGCTGGATCGAAATCAAGGACCACGTACACGAGTTTGTTTCTGGGGACCTGGAGCACCCGCGGATCACCGAAATACACGCACGTCTGAATGCCCTGACCGAGATGCTGAAGGAGACCGGCTACGTGCCGGACACAGATATGGTGCTGCATGATGTGAAGGCTGGTGAGAAAGAACATGGTTGGTTCGCACAGTGAGAAGCTGGCTATGGGACTTGCACTCATTGCTACACCTGAGGGGACTCCTATACGGGTTGTGAAGAACTTGAGAGTGTGTAATGATTGTCACACTGCTACCAAGTTTATTTCGAAAGCTGTCGGACGGGAGATTGTTGTTAGGGATTGTAACCGGTTTCACAGGTTTGTTGATGGAGTTTGCTCTTGTGGGGACTACTGGTAAACCGATTATATATGATTAGGTAAATATATTTCATTGGTTTATATATACGTATGTACTATATAAACATATAATACTGTTTTTACATAGCATCTATATTTTATTTAACAATTACCAATTAACACACACACAATAATTAAATTTATTTTTTCCTTTCTTGCAGAGGGACCTCTTCCACAGGCTCAGGGGGTTTCTCAACAATCCCTTGCCCTTCCATCACCAAACTACACCCCTCCCATTTCAACTTCAATCCTAAACACTTGCTTGTACAGCTTTGCTGCTGGAGGTGTAAATGTGACTGTAACTACATCCCTGTCCACGCAATCACCACATATTTACACGTGTACATGTGTGTGTACATGTGCATGCCTATATGTATGTAAGTACGTGCATATATGGATCTATACACTATGAGTATGCAAAAAAATGATAATGTGTGTACGTAGATGTATATATGTTCATTATACAACTCTATTTACTGATGTATTATGCACATACAATCTCTTTAGAATGTGTATTGCATATATATTTATGTGTCTGTGGTATATTATCTTGCTTAGCTACAAAAACGTCTATAATATGCACACACACACACACCTTGTTGCTTCTTTAGTCCCTCTGCCGTGAGCAATCCTCCTTGTATATCCACCTGGAATGGATCTGCAGGCTCCACAGGCAAGGTCTCCACAGGAACCGCAGGTGGCTCAACAACAGCAACAGATACTTTCTTATCAGGTTTCTTCTTTGAGCCAGGCTATAAACAACAAATTATCATTAATTACTTAATTAATCACTTAATATATATGCTCCTGGTATATGTATATGATATGTACTACAAATACATGTGTACATACACATTACTTACAGGGGGGATTTCTTCTACTGGGGGAGGTTCTTCTCTTTGAGCCCTTCTTTAACTAAACTCCACTTTGTGTCAAAGTAACTGGCATTAATTACACTGAAGAGAAGTGTCTGTACAGCTTTTATAACAACTTGTCCAAACCATATGCTCTCTGATACCACTCTTGCTGCAGGAAACATAACCTTTGCATGCACAGGAATTACCTGTAGCACAATATGCATATATATATCTAAGAAACACACACACACACACACACACACACACACTGTGTGTACTCTGCAAAGAATGTAATAACAAGCTCCATATTGAGCTCCAGGTCTTGTTTTTCGCTAATAACACTCTCTTCAGGGATAAACTCAATAGTCAGCCTTAAGGTCCACTCAGCAGGCAAAATGAAGTCACTAAGTGACTCAGGATCAAAACCCTATAAAAAAAATTAAACATTGTTATAATATCATTAATTATTAAATGATAATAATAACTATTTAACACATAATAAACGTTTGGAAGTATTAACCTGCAACATTTCATCCACGTTTTCAGAAGATAAAAGCCCGCTCTCGACTCCAACAATGTAAAATGGTTGTCCTGAGATATATAAAGATATTGTTTTAAATATATACATATTAATGTATGGTTTATATTATTTATACATACCTATACTCACAGAGAATGTAAGACTGTGATTATATTCATTCTTCAATATAAGATATTTTGTATAAGACTTGTCTGAAATAGGTTCGACACCATTGCAGAAAAACTCCACAGGATCGTCCACGCTTGGCTTTAGCCTAAACAAATACACACATGCACACACACGCATACATACACATATTTATATACACTATATAATATATGTCAACTGTGTTATAAAACCACATATGAACATGACCAACCTGGGCTCAAACACGAGGGCTTCCAAACAAACTCGCAAGGGAGCAATGGGATCCCGAAGAGGATTGTAATTATCATTCCCGGAGGATTCCCATCATTCCCGTTGTTGGGAATATCTAGGGATTGGGAAGAATTCCCGAAACCTTGGGATTCAAGTAAAGATTTTTAGACTGTGTAAGTGAGGACGTTTAATAGAAGATCTCTGAAAACCATGTCCTGTAAGCAGTAGAGTTGATGCCTTCTTAAGCGAAGACCTGCATATACACCACATATATAATGTATACACACATATACACACTGTGTGTGCGTACCTTCTTTGTTCAGGTTGAAGAAGTGGTCCTGCTTTTGTAGAAGATACTGAAGCTCTCCTAATCGAGGACTTAACAGGTTCATTTAATGTCCCAATTGAAGAAGTTACCTTAATAAGCTCGTTAACCCCAAATTGTCCACCTATATAAAAAATACTTATATTAAAAAGTAATTATATTTGTTAATGTAGTAGTATTAATGAATATTACCAGCTTCACGTATGTGAGTGTCTGAGAAGGTCACAAATGAGGATTTTCTTCTTATGATGTCGGTCGCTACGATCTCAGTGTTCTCATGGAAAGTCACACGTCTTGATGGTCGTCTAGACATACAAAATACACATATATAATATGTACGCACACACATATATGTTTATACACAGGTATACCTTTGCCCTAGTGAATCTTCATCTTCATCGAAGTCAGGGATTCGTGTTCTTCCTATAAGGATGCATGTATATTGAGATACATTTAGAGCCTCGAATGTTACTTCAAAACACACATCTTCATGAGCATTAACAACCTGATAAACACGATTATATATTCATACTCGTATATAGATAGTTATAATTTATTAACACATACCTGTTTAATGGGAGTAACTCGGAATGGATGGTTCCCTCTTGCAGGTACAAAGTTCTCTTTCACTGTATGAAGGTACTAATGTTATGTAATAACACACGCACGCACGCATTTTATATATATTACCACGAAGGAACACTCTTGTTTTATCTTCTATGTCAAGGACCACTCGAACAGGGCCAGTTTCAGGATTTCCAAGAAGTTTGACATGCACATAAGAATCGTCTCTGGGTTCCAGATCGACGGTTGCTAGATGACCAACTATATAAAAGAACAATACACACTGAACCATACACCAAACACATACACACCTACACACAAATATACATACCTGAGTTCTCTACAGGTATCATCTCTTCAAATCTAAGCTCCAGAGGATATGCAGACACATTTGCCACCCAAAACCGTTTTGTTCTTTTAGGGTTTCCCACAGATACTTGTGGCCATCTATAAACATCCGTGAATGTGTGTGTGTATCCATAAGCTAATCATTTACATGCACATGTTTTATATATAGTATTTGGATATTTATCACACACGCACACGCACACACCTTAATACAAGGCTAGAATTGGCTTTGGGATGTTGATAACCCCTCGGGTCAAGGTGATGAGGCCTAGCAAAGAGTGGAGTGCCGGCTACTCCTATTGTAATGGGAATTTCAGCTGGTGGTAAACCTCCCACTGAAAGGGAATAATTAAAATTAATTAGTAATGTTATTTAGCTAGATAATCATTTAAAATTAATTAATCTTATTTGATGGCAAACCGCAAATCAGCACAATTAGCAGTGTCTAGTTTCATATTGTATTTCTAAACAGAACGTATAAGTCATTATATTTATAATATATCATTAATAAGTGATTTGCATATAAACACAAACGCACGCGCACACACCAGTATGTGTGTGTTTGCTTACCGAACAAGTGAGTATATCAGAATAAGAACCAGGCAAACAGCTAAACGCAAACACATCACAGCACCACTGTCCTCTGCTTTCATAAGACCTTCACAATCCGGGTAAAGCAAGAGGGATATTCCTTCCCCGGATCGAATCAGAATATTCTGCATCTCGATTTCGAGTCTCCTCGATACCATGAACTGTCCAGAAACTGACCAGTATTTTTATTAACTTCATCTGGAACGTCGATCAACGGTGGGGATTTTTTCTTTTTCGTTTTTAATACCGTTTTTTCTGCTTGTGGGAATGTTAATGGCCTTCCTGTGAGAGATGATAACACTACATAATCTTCTTTTGATAATGGTGGTGGATAACTTGTTCCATATCTGTTAATAGTAATTATATTAATTATTATTAAACTGCAGAATAGTAATAACTTGAGTGTGTTTGTGTGTGTTACTATAATTAACACTAAGTATAATAAGAGATATAATTAATATACTAAATACATATATACATGTATATACATACACACACATATGTATTGATAGTACTATACCTGTTTAAGCCAATGTGGATCTTGCTAGCAATATCTGTATGGTTTTGAATAACCAGCCTTAACCAGTAAACGCACCCCAATTGACAACGTTTACCAAAGTCTAAACTCGGTGGATTAGTAGTGTCTATTAATTTCCTTGATAAATCTTCAATAGCTGAGTATGAGTCCATTTCTATAAATAAATAAAAGAAAGATGAAAATAAATAATATAAAAAATTTATATAGTATAGTATATATAACAGACATATCACACATAATATTTATATTATTTACTGCAGTTGTAAAATATAAAACAAAGATTTAAAATATTAGTATTTTACATCATAACAATTTTTTAATTTAAAAATCACAATTAAAATTATATATGTAATACAAATATAGTATCTCATAAGTTAATTTAATTACTTACATTATGTAGCAGCTGTTGGGGAGTTAAAACATGGTAACTACACAGGAAATCTGATATATATGTGCGAAACATGATCCCAATAGGTGTCTCTCCCCCATAATATCACAAATTGTAATAAACTCCTTTTCACCAACTTCTAATGGTGTCAGTTTCAATATAAATTCCTGTAACCAAGAATTGTAATAATTACTTAATTAGTATTGTTATGATACTTAAATGAAAAAGCAGTGGATTTATATACGCATATACACACACGCACGCACGCACACACACATATATGAGTATTTATGTATGTATATACCTGGGATCCGTATGGAGGGAGTTCGCCATCGAGTGGTGAGATATCCAATTTCATGGAAGAAGAGTCTCCAATATTGTCATCGTCCCAGCGAAAATACGTAGTAAGGCCTGTAATTAAAACTTAATAATCCGGATTAATATTAAATTAAGATTCATGTATATATGTACACTTGTAGATGTATGTGATTGTATGAATGCGCGCGCACACACACACACATGTACAAGATGGGAGATGTTAATAACATGTTAATCAGGATTTTAGTAATAAACAGCCAGCTTTTATATTTCATTAGTTCATGATATTCGATGATATATTAAATATAATATATATCTGGGGTGCTTATGTGTTTAGATGAATTATATGGAATACAACTGTGAACATATTTACAAACACAGATACACATACAAACGTTGTAACTAAAATGGGACATATATAGTCTCATGTTTTTAATAATTAACAATTTTAATTATTTAATTAACATTTTTAATATAAAAAAATAATTTTAAAATAATATATGTTTAAAGAAAGAATATTCTTTAAAATATATGTTTAAATATTAATAATTAATACATAAGTATTAATTTTTTAAAAATTATATTTCCATTTTAGTTACAACATTCATACATACATGCGCACGTATACAAGGAGGAACTATGTCTAGGCAGACACGTGTCTGTGTGTGAGAGAAGACGAACTGGATGCATTTATCTATAGACTTATTATATCGTGTATGAAATTTTTTAATGATATTATTTAATAAATATGCAACAATATATCAAATATATAATATTTTTAAATGCTTTTAATACCTGTTAAATTATGGAGCGTGGCTGTACGAGTGAGGCGTTTGTAAAGGTACGTTATACCCAGGTCGAATTTACATGGAGAAAAATAAGCCTTTGGTGAATCGATAAATGCCCGAACTAATGCATATTGTGTTGGAGATAAACCTTCGGCAACTTGGCAAACTATTGCATAAGCTTTCTGACCTGTATTTATTAAGTACATAAATCAAATTATATCATATTTATTATCATAACTAGACCTTGTGTAATGTGATTATTATTAATATTAAAACATTAAGAACAATAATACATATGAGAATACCTTGAGATTTTGCAATTAAATCAACACGTATTGCTGACGTGTCCTTTGCGGGAATTATCCCATTGGTTGGGAAAATAATTAACTCGTGTTCTGCTGCACATTCGTTTTCTTCTCCTTCAGAGACTGCTAGGAGCTTAAATGGCGCCTCAACTATGCTCTTGTTTATCAGAGTTAAGTGTGTTGAAACTGTTGTACCCACCTGTTAATAATAAATAAATATATAAGAAATATATTAATATGTATAATAGACTTTTTAGTAATTAAACACACACACACACTATTTTACGTTCTATTAAATATTTCTTAAGTAAGTAATTAAATTATAAAGCTATTTAAATTTAAAAGTGAGGAAAGAAGAAATAAATATAAAATTTTAAATATATAAAACAGACCTGAACCAATCCAAAATCGAGCATCGGCTGAAGAATAGAAACGCGAGGACCTTGAACACATGCTTCCACAAGTAGAGGCAATTGCAAGCCACCACTATCCTGTCAATATAAAATATAATTTAAATAATATTATATAAATATAAAATATAAATAACACTAGCACATATATCATGAACATATATTAATGTATTCAGTATATATATATATAGCGAGAGAGAGAGAGAGAGAGAGAGATTTATATATACATATATACAGTATATTTAATACCTGAAAAATGCATAACAGTGTCTCCTGTAGTAAACCAATCCTTGTAGCCCGTACAGTAATATTCACTGTAGCATTTCCTAAGGCTGGTATATTCCCACTCAAGGAAGAACAGACACATTATTAAGCTCTTTTGAATTACCCAGGGAACCTATAAAAAACATATAAATTAAAATTGGCAATTTAGTTTTATAATAAATTAATATAGTATGCATGACATATATGTGTGTGTGTGTGTGTGTGTGTGTAAATGTAATATAAATGGAAGGATTGTGGTTAACTAGCACAAGGAAATGTATCTTATAGTAAAGTAGACCAAGTATAGTCTCTCTCTCTCTACACACACACGCAGTCACTGTACACACACACACGCACAATACCTCTGGAATTTGCCAAGTGTAGCTAACTTCTGCAAGTGTATTATTCCGAATTTCCGCTTTACGGTTGTAAGTTTTTCCTTGAACGAGCATTTCCGAAAATGATACCAATGGCGGAATAATTCAATTCAAACGGATCTCCAACCCCAATAGTTCCACCTCCAAAACCTGTAATTAAAAATATACATATTATAATATAAATATTGAGTAATATCATTTAACATAGCATTAATCTTTAATATCCTCACATATATTAAATTTAATCAATATCAATTTTATTAAATAACAATAATAATGTGTTTGAATGTTTTTTAAGCTTAACTTTCTCTTATATTTTAATACGGTTGCTAAATTTTATAAAATAATTTTTAACATATATTTTGTAAATATACCCTAAAATGAACCATTATTATCAACTTCCATTGTTGAGAAGAGTTGATCACATACTGATGCCACCTTCATTGATACCTAAATAATAATATAAACTAAGTCAGTAAACAATAATAAAAACTAAACATTATACTAATATGTTTATATATTAATCTTTTAGAATACTAAACTTATTTATAATTACCTCAGAGTTTTTCAGGGCCAGGTTAACTAAAACCCAGCTTCCCATGCTTCTTTGAGATAATCTCCGCCGCTAATTTATCGGCATTATAAAGGCCGGCTCTAAACTGCTCCCACGTGTCAGCCAGAAGAGAGAAGTTACGCCTTGTATCTACGTATAATACGGCACGTTGCCTATACACTCTAATTTCCGTTGGATAAAAAGTAAATACGAAAGAAGATTCTATTTCAGATTCTAAATTCCCAAAGCATGGATTCACTGCAAACGTTGCATCTTCATCTCCGCAAGTTTCCATTTTCCTATAATATATTATGATAATACACTAGTGTATACATAGGTGTGCGACGTGTGTGTATATGACTATTCTATAGGGCTTGCGTACGTGTAATATACACAACAAAATATATATACTTATATATGAATTTTTGTGTACATATGCATACGTACATATTACAACCACACACACACACAACAACACGTAGGCTTACCAATGTAACGCAAAGATGATAATGTGCTGTTTTGAACTGTAATCTGACGGCTAGCGTTCTGGAGCATATCGTGGCATTTCCAAACCATAACCCCGATTCAATTTCTTTCTCACGGAACTCTACCATCTGTACTCTTTAACTCCACATTTACTCTGTCCCTTGTCCCTAACAATAATACATATCACGCACACACCACAGAGTATGTACATTATGTGTGTGTACTCATGAGTATATAAAGGATGTATATATATACACATCTAAAATGACCATGTATCAAGTGTATATAAATGTATACACATACCTGGAGAAGGATGTTCCACGTGTGGCCGTATTCAGAGGAATATGAAGCATCTGAGAGAACTTCCCGTGGCTGAGGGGCGGAACATAACAACACTCCGTTGATTCATTTATATACAGATTGAAGCTCTTGGATGAGCAACAAACGGTGGTACATATACAAGGTTCTGACATGAATACAACGATTGAAAGAAGCTCGTCCTGTCCGAAACATGCTGCACAATATACATATATATATATATATAAAACGCACACACCCACACATCTCACGCACACGCACACACCTCGTTCGAAGTTGGAAAAGAGCTGAAACTTTGTAGACACATCCATACTTGCTATGGGAAAAGAAAATGTTGTAGAGTTCCCCATATACATACCCAAGATCGATAACTGCGGAACATATAATGTTGGCAAAGGGTTTATTCCTAAGAGCATTATTTGGCAGCTCTCCATTTCAGAAGATAAGAAAAGAGCGTCCGAGTTGTCCATGATCGATGTAGGAGTAAATGTAACCTGTACAACACGCACACAAACACACACACTATATGTGTATATACATGAATGTGTATACACAACTGATACCTCAATGTAATATGTATTCCAGGTGCTAAGACTCTCCTTGTATATCATGTCCGTGAACTTGAAATATCTTACCAGAAGGTAAAAGTATCCTGATATACAAATGTACGTGTATACACACATACGCACATGTGTGTGTATATGTATATGTATACCTTAAGCGTTGGCTCCAAGGACTGATGTTGAGAACTTGAATGGACGTAGTGTAAGTTCTTCCAAGCTCTGCAGTTGCCGCAACCGTCTCAGCCAGATTCTTCATTTTTCCTGTACTTAGTGTACTTTAATATACTAATTTATCTATGTATATTATGAGTGTGTGTGTGTGTGTGTAATGTATATTTATGTGTTTACCAAAGTTTTCAAAGACAACTGTTGGAGGATCCAATGGAACTAGCTCTGTAATTTCGCCTTCAACCTCTTTGACTTGTGTGATTGACCATGCCTGTTGAAACACACATGTATAGTACGTGTGTGTGTACACATGTACACTGTATATACAGTGTATATACGGAATAAGTGAATACTAAGTTAAATTCGTACCTTTAACACCTTTGGGACTCTGCAGTATCTTGGAGTATTTAAAAAATCAACCTACCTCTTAAATGAAATGCAAGTAACTTGGCCTGCATAATTATTAATGTCAAATACTTAACTTGAAAGTTATATATAACAATGTATACATACATATATACATGTGTGTGTGTGTTGTGTGTGTGTGGTGTGTGGCTTTACCAATTTGATATCTGCATCATCAGATTCATACATCCATGCACGCTTCTCTGCTTCAGTTAAGCTTTTCCAGTCACCGTTTACCAGAGTCCTGTTCATACGCTTCCGTGGCCGAGGCGCGTGGTCATCTTCTACTTTGAAGCTTAGTTTCCATTTGGGACGATCTAATAACATGGGATCCTGTCAAATAACTCAACTGTTAATATAACATACTTTAAATCAATTATTTCCAATATATTTCAAATATATATATAATTCACATGTTTATAGATATTATACAGGTAATAAAATACAGACGTGTATATTCATATTAAAAAATTTAAATGGTGGAATATTTACTATTCTGAGAAACAATTTTAAGATATAATTAAAAAGTAAATGTCAAATAAAACCTTAAACATAAAATATTATAAATATTTAATTCTTTTATTTTAAAGGCCAAATACCATCCATATAACTATAACTAAGTTACCTTACGTATAAAATATTAGTGAAATATTCTAATTTTTTTATAATTATCAAAAATATTACTAAGATATTTTCTATTTTTATGATTATTATTTCCTAAATAAAAATCAAATATAAATCATCTGTAACATAGTATATTACTAATAGTTTTAATAATCATGGTTTCCTAATAATATATATCAACATTTAAATACTTAGTTACATATATACGTGTGTAAACTAAAAGAAAAGTTTTCATTGTATATGTCGTAGGTAATAACAGAACTATACACAAAATATACACCTCTCTTTATTTACCTACATATACATGCGTGTGTGTTAAATATGAATGTAAATGGGTATATTCACACACAAACAACACATACTTATGTATATACACATGAGGTTTAATTAAGATATACAGTGATGTTAATATCTATAACGATATAATATCGTTATCCAGGAAACGTGTGAATGACTATATATATATATATATATATATATGCAAGTCAATTAATGTGTATATGTGTGTGGTGTGTGTGTGTGTGTATTGGTGTGTAAATTGAAGAATAACACTCACCATGGGCTTAGGTTTTCTGCTTTTTTTCTTCACAAGAGGAGGGGGTTCTTCTTTGATTTCCTGTTCAATCCCGACCGCTGCATCACCGGTACCTCTGCTGACGTGGCATTTTGATCAGGTTGAACGCCGCAGTGTTCATCCTCTACTGTTGGCTGCTTCATGATTTTCCGCGTATTCAAAAAACTGAGGAGCCCTAATGCAGTTGGTTTTGTATATGCTCTGTATATTTCCTTGTGCATATTTTAGGAATATACTTATTTGTTGAATTAGTTTTAAGATTTTTTAATAAAAACATTAAAATGATCATGATATAGTGGATTTGTTGAATTTATTTTGTTGATGTAAATAAAAAACCATATGTCATACTTTAATATTAAAAAGTTAAAGAATGGATGTTTACCTACACGACAGGTTAAAATAATTATGTAAATTAGAATTATGTAAAGATTAATATAAAGTTTCACAAGAATAAAATTATGTAAACTTCATATATCTAAAATGTGACTTTAGTTTCATATTCTGCCGTTTAAACTTTAATAATCGTATTTTCTAATCTATATTTACAATAATATTTGTATTAAATATATATATATATATATGTATATATATATATAATATAATATATATGTATATATTATATATATATATATAATATATATGTTATATATATATATATATATATATTATATATATATATGTATATATATATGTTATAGTTATTGTTAACAATACTTAAGTAAGCTAACAGGTTTACGCGTACGAAGTTATTACAGACCACCATGTTGTGGTGTGTGTGTGTGTGTGTGTGTGTGTGTCTTGATAGAATAGAGTACTTAAGAAAAAAAATGCTGAATGTGTAAAGTCCTTAATATTTATTAGTTTTTCAAATATAACCTATAAAGTTAAACGCCACGTAAATATATCTATTCTTATGTTTAATTCAATTCAACGAGTTCAATTGATTACTTTATTCGATTAAACTCGTTAGCATACGTGGCTCCATGCATAGAAAGAAAGATATAGGCTTGCTCGATATATATGTGTGTGTTGTGTATAATATTACATTATAAATTATTCAAACACTTACATATTAAATAAACGCACGTAATAAACAGACATAAACGCACGTACCCGGAAACTAGCGTACAGTACGTGTTCATAAGTGCGTGCACGTATTTGCGTACACATTCAAATTTCACACCGATCGAATATACACCTTCCGGTCAACACATACATATATATTTCATTTTATATAGATATAAGATATAGATAGATAGAATAGATAGTTCCTAATATATTATGCACATTGTAACTAAAATGGGCATGTCATTCCTTAATAATTAGTAATTTTAGTTACTTAATTAGTACTTTTCTAATATTAAAAGAATATTCTTTAAATAATATAGGTTTCAAAAAAGAATATTCTTTAGAATGTATGTTTAACATAAAATATTCTTTAAAACATTTTATTTTATAATTGACCTTTTAATAAATTTTAACATTCGTGAACCAAAAATTAATAACATTATAAAAGTAGTATAACTTATATAATATATTATATTTAAGATTGTATGGGCCTAATATAAAAGTTATTTATCAGAGTTTTAACCCAAAGGGCCAACAGGCGTCATCGTCATCACCCTGTGTGAGTAACGCTAAGTCTTCCAAGATAACTGTCACGACCTTGTGCAAGGGTGAAACATTTAGAACAAGGGGAACCTTGAAAGGAGAAGATTGTATTCAAGAAAGAAATGAAATACAAAGGCCGAAGACTGGTGTTGAATGATTCTGAAAAACCTGGAACTGGAACCTGTTTATATATCTGAGGTCCTGAGGATTGTATGGTCCACAACTGGTCTGGAATGTGTGATCCAAACTGGTCTGGAATGTGTGGTCCACACTGGTTTGGAACATGCGTATGAATATACGCCTTGTTGTTGATGGTGTAGTTTAGCCATCCAAGATCATATGGACTAGTTGGTTAACACATGTGTGTGTTAGTCAAAAGGTTTCGGTTCAAGTCCTGTGAAAGGTAAAAAATGACTTATGATCCTTACATTATCTCCCCCTTCGATGACGAGCACCGTGCGTCACTGGTCCAGGGTTTTGCAGGATATTGTTGATGGAACTTGGCACAAGATCAGGATCATGAACTTGGGAGCCTGAAGATGAGCAGCAAGCTCCCAAGTGCGTTCGCCAGGTGGATAACCGATCCAGTCCACGGTGCTCGTCACTGGTCCAGGGTTTTGCAGGATATTGTTGATGGAACTTGGCAACAAGATCAGGATCATGAATTGGGAGCCTTGAAGATGGAGCAGCATGCTCCCAAGTGCGTTCGCCAGTGGATAACCGATCCAGTCCACGAAATAGTGAAGCTGACCACGAACAAGTTGGAGTCAAGAATTGTAGCAACCTCGAACTCAAGTTCACTAGCAACTGTAACTGGAGGAGGTGGTGAAGAAGTCGGCCAGGTCTAATCCATGAAATAGTGAAAGCTGACCACGAACAAGTTTGGAGTCAAGAATTGTAGCAACCTTGAATTCAGGTTCACCAGAAACTATAACTAGAGGAGGTGGTGGAAGAAGTCGGCCAGGTCTAGTCCATGAAATAGTGAAGCTGACCACGAACAAGTTTGGAGTCAAGAATTGCAGCAACCTCGAACTCAAGTTCACCAGCAACTGTAACTGGAGGAGGTGGTGGAAGAAGTCGGCCAGGTTCAGAAGGAGCTGATAAGGCTCCAACAAAGAAACATGGAACACGGGATGGATCGGATGGTTGGCAGAAGCTCGAGACGAAACGTCACATCAGAGAGTTTGTCGATGATGCGAAATGGCCCCAAGCGTTGATAGTCCAGCTTGTCACAGGGACGTGTGGTTGGCCAATGACGCCGGAGGAGCCACACTTGGTCACCAATTGTGAATGCTGGAGGAGAGGAACGGGAACGATTAGCAGCTTGTTGTTGCAAATCCCGAGCGCGTTGAAGATGATGCTGCACTTCTCATGGACCTGTCGGAGATGCTCAACACGATCATCGGCAGCAGTGGTGAGGCCAGGAACCACGGGCAAGCTGTAGGACCAGCGAGGATGAACACCAGAGAAGCGAAAAATGGCGACACACCTATGGATGAGTGTGCCGTGTTGTTGTACGCGAACTCGGCAGCAGGAAGGAGATCGACCCAATCATCTTGCAGATGAGAAATGAAACACCGGAGATATTGTTCCAGAGTCTGAATCGTGCGCTCCGATTGTCCATCTGTTTCAGGATGATGTGCAGTAGACAGCTTCCGGTGATACGTAGCCGATCTAGGAATCTCCGCCAGAATGCCGAAGTGAACTGGGGACCTCGATCAGTGACAAGTTCATCAGGAAGACCATGAAGACGGAACACCCCGGTACACCAGATCTGCAGCATCAGGACCCGAACATGTCTTGTTGCAGGGAACAAAGTGCGCCATCTTAGAGAACCGATCAACAATGACTAGGACAGCATCAAACCCTCTAGAAGGCGGTAAATCCGTGAGGAAATCCATGGTGATGGATGACCATGGCCGCTGAGCAATAGGAAGAGGCTGTAGTAGTCCAACCGGTCGATGACGAGGAAGCTTTGTACGCTGGCACGTGTCACAAGATCGCACAAATCTCTCAACATACACGCGAAGCCGAGGCCACCAGAACACCCGTTGTACCAGCTCGATCTCTTTGAATGCCAAAATGTCCTGCAGCTGTGTTGTCATGGCAGTGTTGGACAGCTCGCAACCTCAGTTCTCCGTCCGGAACATAGATTTGGATGTGGTGGTACAGCAACCCATTATGAAGATGGAAAGCAGCATAATCTCGTAGTTGTGACCCTGAAGACAATGGCTGAACTCGTCGAACATGTGCAAGGACATCACGAGCAAACTCGTCTTGAGGGAGATTTTCTCGGATTAGATCCAAAAACGAAGTGTCAACTGGAGCAGAAGAACGGGAAAGCGCGTTTACCAACAACTGGTCGGAGCTCAGGATGACTTGTTCTTGTTGATCAAATCGGATTTCACCTGGTACTGGAGCTAGGTAACTGCGACGAGATAAGGCATCTGCTTTGCCATTTAGACGACCGGGACGATGAATAATCGTATCGGAACCGGGACAAAGACTGTGCCCATCGCGCCTGACGTCGATTGAGAACTCGTGCTGTTGCCCAGTACTGGAGGTTCTTGTGATCACAATACACCTTAACCACATGCGGGGAACCTTCAAGGAATCTGCCCACTCCTCAAAGGCATCGACGATCGCCAGCAGCTCCTTGTTGTAGACATCGTAGTTGATCTCAGGTGCAGTGAACTTGCGGGAATGGAAAGCAATGGGATGGAGAAGATGATCTGGACCTTCCTGGGACAACACTCCACCAATGGCGAAGTCAGAGGCATCAGCTTCCACGAAATATGGCTTCGCAGGGTCAGGATGGATAAGAACAGGTGCCGAGGTGAACGCCTTCTTTAGGAACTCGAACGCCTCCTCAGCCTCAGAGGACCAGACAAATGGAACATCCTTGCCAGTCAACTTCGTCAATGGCAATGCAATCTTGGAGAAATCCCGAACGAAACGTCGATAGAAGTTCGCAAACCCGAGGAAACATCGAACATCACGAACATTTGATGGTCTCTCCCACTCCAATACAGTCCGGACTTTTGCAGGATCCATGTGAACACCTTCAGCTGAAATGATGTACCCCAGGAACTCGACAGACTGCTGACTGAAAGAGCACTTCTCCAACTTGGCAAACAAGTGGTGCTTCCGGAGCCTCTCCAAGACTAACCGTACATGCCGTTCGTGTTCTTCTCGAGTCTTGGAAAATATCAGGATGTCGTCTAGGTACATGATGACAAACAAATCCAAGAAGTCCGGAAAATATCGTTAGCCATGTGCTGGAACACAGCAGGTGCATTTGTCAGGCCGAACGGCATTACTACGTACTCGAAATGTCCGTAGCGTGTACGGAAAGCTGTTTTCCACTCGTCCCCTTCTCGAATTCGGATGAGATTGTACGCTCCTCTTAAATCGATCTTTGTGAAGTACCGGGCACCAGAAAGACGTTCGAGCATGTCGGAGACGAGCGGGAGAGGATACTTGTTTGGAATGGTGACCTTATTCAGATCTCGGTAGTCCACCACGAGCCGGAGACTTCCATCCTTCTTGGAAACAAAGAATACTGGAGCACCAGCCGGTGATCGCGAATGACGGATAAATCCGGTGACAAGATTCTCCTCAATGTATTTCCTCAATGTCTCCAACTCTGTTGGTGAGAGACCGTAAATGGGACCGGAGGACGGCTGCTTACCCTCAACGAGATCGATAGGACAGTCGTACTCACGGTGCGGTGGCAAGGCAGAAGCTTTCTTTTTGTCGAAGACGTCTGCGAAATCGGCATACTGCTTTGGTAAGGCAGGAGGAACAGAAACATCCTTAGCAGAGCAGGGATAGACTTTGATCGCGAACACGGATGCTGGGTCATGTCGGCTATCTTTCTTGAACTGCTTCAAGGTGATATGCGAGACTCGAAGTGGAGGAGGAACTGGAACAGGATCGGAATCAAAGAGTGTGGCTGGAGTTGAAACAGCTGGGAAACTGTTCATGAAACGTTCTCTCCAACCAGGATCCACCAACTCGATCCACGGCAAACCAAGGATAATCGTAGAGTCTGGAATAAAACAACACTGAAGGAGATGTTGCACACAGCACCGCAAGCAACGACCTCAACGAACTCCGTGTCATTTATTACCGCTCCAGATTTGATATCTCGTCCATCAACGACCCGTACAGAACCAGGAGTCTTCAAAGGATGTAGACGGATCCCGTGCTGACAGCAAAATTCTTGTCGATGAAATTTGCGTTCGCTCCGCTATCCACCAAAGCTTTACCAGAGAACTCCACCTCTGGTGTCTTCAGCTGCACCGGAACATGGAACGGCTTGCACACCTTCGTGGATGGAATGGATCCAAGATGAGGAAGGGAAGATGTTATGAGTGAAGAGCCTTGAGGAACATGAGTTGTTCCACGGCAATCCAGCCGGACGGCTCCTATTCGGGCTGGATCTTCTCGTTTCCCGGCACAGCAAGGGCCACTTCACGAGCTTGTTTTGGACGTCGATGACAATTCTCCAACTTGTGGTACGGGTCCCCACAGTACAAACAAAGCTTGTACTGAATCCGCTTCTGACGTTCGGTTGGCAAAAGCTTGCCTCGGCGTGATCGCCCTAATTCCATCGGGGATGGTTCTACTGAGGAAGATGATGAATCAGCAGATGAGGGAACAGGGACTGAGAAATGGAAGAAGACGGCACCAAGAAGAAAGAAGGATGCCGACGTTCTTGTTTCGCTCGATCAACCGGTTGTCACAACGAATTGCCAACTCGATCATGCTGGTGAGGGTTTCCGGAACCGCAAAATTCAGCAACATGTCTTTGACCTCGTCCTGCAACCCCGACCGAAAAACCTCCTTGAGAGCACGATCTCCCCATGTGACATCACAAGCAAGAAGTTGAAACTTCGATGCGTACTCTGCTACCGACATACCCCCTTGGTGAAGCTGACGGAGTTTGGTGATGGCAGCACTCTCACGATCCACGTCACTGAACATCGCCGTGAACCGTTCCACAAACTCGTCAAAATTCCCAAGGATCGGATCATTGTTCTCCAGCAAGGCTGAGAACCATGAAAGAGCAGAACCAGAAAGCAGCGACCCGATCAATCCAACCTTAATGGGTTCTGTGCTGTAGCGCCTCGGCTGCATCACGATCCGCAGACGAACTTGATTGAGAAAACCTCGGAACTTCGATCGGGTACCATCGAACTTTTCGGGCATGCTGATCTTTCGGCTCTGGAGAATTCGCACGCTGTCGGAGCTGATCATTCTCCAGTGTAGTTGTTGAGCTGCTGCTGGAGGGCAGCAACTTGCTCATGAAGAGCATGCTCGGACATGATGAGTCGAAGAAGAAAAAATCAAAAAGAAAAAGAGAAGAAAATCAGAAAAGAAAAAGAAAAGAAAAAAATCGAAAAAAAATTGAAAAGAGAAAAGAAAGAAAATGGGATCGATGACAAGCGGAAACAGAAGCTTGTCACTACCTCAGAATCATTCAAACTGTCACGACCTTGTGCAAAGGGCGAAACCTTTAGAACAAGGGTGGAACCTTGAAAGGAGGAGATTGTATTCAAGAAAGAAATGAATACAAAATGAAACACAAGGCCGAAGACTGGTGTTGAATGATTCTGAGAAACCTGGAACTGGAACCCTGTTTATATATCTGAGGTCCTGAGGATTGTATGGTCCACAACTGGTCTGGAATGTGTGATCCACAACTGGTCTGGAATGTGTGGTCCACACTGGTCTGGAACATACGTATGAATATACGCCTTGCTGTTGATGGTGTAGTTCACATCCAGGATCATACGGACAGTTGGTTAACACATGTGTGTTTAGCCAAAAAGGTCTTGGGTTCAAGTCCTTTGAAAGGCAAAAAATGACTCATGACTTACAATAATCCTAAGAGTTTGACTCAGTTATGCAAAAGATTTAGGGTTCCATAACCCGAGTAAACTTTAGGGTCCTACCCTAAGTTCCATAGAATGCCCAATTAGGCAAAAGATTTAGAGTCCTACCCTAAGTTCCATAGAATGCCCTAAGTTATGCAAAAGATTTAGGGTTCCATAACCCGAGAAACTTTAGGTCCTACCCTAAGTTCCATAGAATGCCCAATTAGGCAAAAGATTTAGAGTCCTACCCTAAGTTCCATAGAATGCCCTAAGTTCCATAGAATGCCCTAAGTTCCATAGAATGCCCAATTAGGCAAAAGATTTAGAGTCCTACCCTAAGTTCCATAGAATGCCCAATTAGGCAAAAGACTTAGAGTCCTACCCTAAGTTTCATAGAATGACCATCCCCTGAACCCTAGAGGATAACCCGAGTAAACTTTAGGGTCCTACCCTAAGTTCCATAGAATGCCTAATTAGGCAAAAGACTTAGAGTCCTACCCTAAGTTCCATAGAATGCCCAATTAGGCAAAAAGACTTAGATCCTACCCTAAGTTCCATAGAATGACATTCCCTGAACCCTAGAGGATAACCGAGTAAACTTTAGGATCCTATCCCAGTAGACCTAAACAGGCTCATGCCCTAACCCCACAATCTCACACATACCCCCGTGATAGAGTTAAGGCCCCATGAACCCTAGAGGATAACCCAAGTAAACTTTAGGATCCTATCCCAGTAGACCTAAATAGGCCATGCCCTAACCCCACAATCTCATACATACCCCCGTGATAGAAGCTAAGGCATCGTCACTTACCCCTTGAGGACTCATTGTCACTTACCCCTTGAGGACTCACCCTCATCCGGGAGTACAACCCCTTTTAGAGCTAAGGCATCGTCACTTACCCCTTGAGGACTCATCGTCACTTACCCCTTGAGGACTCACCCTCATCCGGGAGTACAACCCCTTTAGAGCTAAGGCATCGTCACTTACCCCTTGAGGACTCATCGTCACTTACCCCTTGAGGACTCACCCTCATTCGGGAGTACAACCCCTTTAGGGCGACAAGGGGTACCCTGAATCACAACTAACCCTTAAGGTTTGGTGGCCAAGTCATACCATAGACTTAGGGCTAGTACTTAGTGAGGACACGAGTGTGCACCGTAGGCGGACATGAGTGTTCTACTAAGCAAACCCCTTGAGGACTCATTGTCACTTACCCTTGAGGACTCACCTTCATCCGGGAGTACAACCCCTTTAGGGCGACAAGGGGTACCCTGAATCACAACTAACCCCTAAGTCATACCATAGACTTAGGGCTAGTACTTAGTGAGGACCGAGGTGTGCACCGTAGGCGGACATGAGTGTTTATTAAGCAAACTCCCTAAGGCTAGGTTTGAAAATCCTAGTACATGACCTTGTAAGTGCTTCACGAAAAGGCTCTACTAACAAGCTTAAGTTGTTCAACCCTGGATTTCAAGGAGGACACTCCCCTAGCCAAGTGTGCCTAAGCACACCTGGTTACAAGACCTAACCTCCTTGAGCAAATGCCCAAGGCTTAACACCCAGCGCGAGAGAGTATCCAACCCTTGGCAATAAGCCCATGACATAACCCTAAAGGGCATGCCTCGGGCGTTGTATCGTGTGACATTTAGCCCATGTCACATTTACATGGACATGCCTTCCCCGATGTGGGCTATCATGCCATAGCCCTTAGATTCAAGAGATGCACCAAGTGCCACAAACGTGGCTCCCAAATGCCAACTCTAGAACCCCTCAGTGAACCCTTAGGAACTAGGAACGTGAACTTGTCAAACAAGATCCCACGCCCATAGTTGGACAAAAACACGGATGTGCCTTGCTTGGCCGTGAGTGCTACACTTGGCTTGACATGAAGGAGGAGGCTGAGACAAGCCTCAACCTCTGCATCTTGGAATGTGCATTTCGACAAAACCTCCCAGGCATAGATTCGCCAATGTTAAGGGTCAGCTACCTCAAAGGTGGGATTACCCCTGTCATCTGGAAGTTAGGGTGGCACAACATAGGGTTGTGCTTTGATGACACAAGCTAGAGCTTGCACCAGAAAAAGAGTAACGAGCTTAGTCATTGAAACCCAAGAACCCTCACTCCTACATACTACCTTATTTATGTGACAGAGCCCCCCCTATTTTCCTGGGCTGCACTGGGAAATCTCATTCCCAGAGGAAATATACTTGGTGAGTTTAAACCTTAACCTGAGGGGTTTTAGGGCATGGGGTTAGGGAACCTAGGGGTTAGGTTAACCCTAAGGGTGTTTCTACCCCAACATGCCAAACTCACCTCAACCACCCAAAAACCTAATTGGACACAGAAAAACCAGGGTAAGAGTTTTTTAGATGGAAATGCTAGTTTCCCCCTAGAGTTTCTGTAAATATCTAATGACACTTGGCCGGACCATCACTAGATATCCAAGTGCACTAAGCGGGCCTGTTTTTTTTACACCTAGGGCTTATCAACATAGTACAGTAGGTAACAATAATCAACATCCAAAATAAAAGGGGAGTCATAGTAGAAACATGACATTTAAGATGAGTTGACACTATATACTCTCTGATTGCAATTATTTTTATAAATTGCATTTATGTATTTAACATTAGCAAGTGATTCAAGCTGTATTATATGAAATTTTAGTAATTATTCTACATTCTTATATTCCAATATCATTATTAAGTATTTATTATAAATATATATAATTATACAATAGATAAAATGATATATTATTATGTATCATTTAAAATATATTCATGGTTGATATTTAATAATATTTTCTTAATTATTTTCTTATTATCCAAGAATATTTCAATATTAAACCTTATTATCAAAATTAAATTAGTATATATATTCTTAATTATTTGAGTAATTATTCTGCATTTATTTATATTAATGGGATTTCTTAATTATTTTCTTATATTCCAAGAATATTCCAATATTAAACCTTATTATCAAAATTAAGTTAGCCTATATTCTTAATTATTTGAGTAATTATTCTACATTTGTTTATATTAATGGAATTTTCTCAATTATTTACTTATTATTTCAAGAATATTTCAATATTAACCTTATTATCAATATTAAATTAGTATATAATTAAAACTATATATAACTTATTAGATAAAAATGATATATTATTATGTATAATTAAAATATGTTCATAGTGTGTATATTAATATTGTTTTCACTTTATTTCATTGTTTCCATGGCAAACATATATATACACAATAAAATTTACATAACATGCACATGCATTAAAGCACATGTATAGACACATATGCACTCACATACACACACGATGAGTGGATCACGATATAAATAAATGTTCAAGGGTCTAGCATCTAGCTTTGTATTTACGGTTTAGGGTTTTAAATCCCAAACCAAACATTATCGTTACACACACTCTACACTAAAGATTACATATACATACACGAAATATTTATAAACTTCCACATGCACACAACACACCCGTTTAAAAGCATTCAACAATATGCATTAAAAGCACTTATAGAGACACATATGCACACATATACACACACCAATGAGTGAATTATGATACAAATAATTAAATGTTTAGGGGTTTAGCATCTAGCTTTGTGTTTAAGGTTTAGGTTTAAACCCCAAACCAAGCATTTATCGTTACAACACACTCTATATTAAGGCTTACATATACATACACGAAAATTACAAAGTATTTTTAGACTTAACACACGTGTTAAAAACATCCAATTGTGGGGCTTAGGTTTAGGGTTAAACCCTAAACTTATAGAAACACATATGCACATACATATGATCCACGATATAAATAATGTTTAGGGGTCTAGCATCTAGCTTTGTATTTAGGGTTTATGGTTTAAACCCCAAACTAAGCATTTATCTTTACACATTGGGGCTTACATGGTTTAAGGTTTAAGCATTTACCCTCGTTAATCTCAAATTTAAACTTGCATTTCTTTTAAAACCCTTAACCTAGTAAATCTTCCAAGCACTTATCTTTACATATGTAACACTAAACCTAGGCTATTAATACTTTAGAAAATATTTATAGACTTAACACACATGTTAAAAAGTAGGTTTTTGTACACAAGTTAAATTGCCTTGGGACTTAGTGTTTAGGTTTAAACCCTAAACCATATATCTCTGTTTAGGGTTAATTAAATAATTATAAAATGTGCATGGATTTAATTTTTATGTTTTAAAGATTATATGTTATACATTATATATTATGTGCTATGATTGTTTTCAAATATGTTTTAAATATCACTATGCACGTTGTAACTAAAGTGGGCATGATACGTGAAAATGGGAATATAAAATAAATTACTAATTAATACTTAAGTTTTAATTATTAATTAATCATTTAATTAATATGTAATTAAGCCTTAAATATTAATTAATTAATTAATTAATCCTTCAATAACCTTACTTAGTAAGGAATATTCCTAAAATATCTTAGAATATTCATATTATTCTAAAAATAGTTTACAATAATGAAGAAATACTATCAAACATAATTACAAATGAAATCATTTTCTTATCAACATGTTAATTTTTTATAAATACTTTCTTCCTATCATACAAAGAAATCTCCTCATTTTGTCTAAATCATCACTCTCCGGATTAATCAAATCATTTTGGTCAATATCTTGATGTTGTTGCCACCACCTAACACTCTCACGAATGCAATTGGGAGTTGCCATCCTTGTTAATACATAAGATGTGATAAGAGAAGGTCTGCATAAAGGCTCATCTAAAAATGACGTTCCTTAAGAATAATATTATAAAGCGCCCGGTTGCTATCCTTCATTTTATAAAATTCAAAATCACGAGAAAGAAAAGCTTCAGGAAATGTATGATACGGTGGATACTGCTCACAAAATTTTCGAGATTCTTCTTTCTGAGGCACGTATCCAAGTAGTTCACTAGCTCATCCATGATATCGGTATCAGAATATGGATCGAAAGTGATTGGATGAATACAAGCAATGTTTTGGTTGAGCATAGCCTTCTGAGGAGAGTCGTCTACTACTAAGATATGTGCATTCTTCATTATCCTTAAGCGACTGATCTCCCCATGAGTCCCAATTATTCTTTCATTCTTGAAGAAGTATGGCTTGCTTTCCTTTCTTATATTGTGAAATTCGAGAGGTTTATAACATTCGCTGGTCAAAAATCCAATCTTTACGAATCACCTCTTCTGCAACACTACAATGTTTCTTAAGCAAATTCAACAGCGGTGTTAAGTTATGAATCTGCATGCATGACAAATCCCCACAAGCGCACCCATCTCCTTAAGCTTTTGAAAGAGACGATCCAACCCTGGACGAAAAATAATATCATATCGAAATTTACCATGACAAGGAATGAAATCTCCTTGTTTGATTTCTTTTTTCCTATCCTCGGGCCTTTGTCGATGAAGCAGAACACCATTGACATCCAACAACACAATATGGCCATGAGTAACATGAGATAGCGTTGCCTCTTGAATACTTTGCAAATCACTTGTTTGCTCCCTTTCACATTTATCCGTTGCCACTATCTCGTTGCCTATCCCTTCATCATTTAATTGTACATCATCCTTACAAGATTCAGATATTGCATGCGCTGAAGAAATTGATTTCGGAACTGAAGCCAATAAAAATGATGATGAAAAAACTGAAGTGGCCCCCATGGTAACGATGTTTTGAGCTGCATTATTATCCATTTCCTGCATGAACTCTGTCATTCTGACATGTGGCACAAGAAATTGTCGCCAAACCCCTCTCTTACCTCATGCCAATGCTGAAAATCCATGTTCTCAATTGTTTCATTACATCTGCAAAATGATAATTAGCTGACCTTAAAATTATCAAGGTATATTATTTACCTTGTTAATGTGTGACCCATGTTTGAACTAAAAGCTTCATTAATCCTTGAGAATTTATTTTCTGTACAAATATAAACGAAATATACAAAAATGCCTTATGTTACACTCATTTACAACTATTCGTCACTCTAACAATTCATTAACAATTCTTCTTCGCTATTACCTTCTGAGTGAGGCGAAGAAGGTCTAAGCCGCTTGTGAGATGGTTCAAGATCTTCTGCATCTTCTATTGATGTTTCCATGGGTAATGGAGTGTGCGAATGTTCTGTACTCCTCGAGATAACTTCCGGTCTAATATCTGATTGAAGTTCGTCTCAGACTCCGACATTGAACCAGATTCGTCTTCAGAGCTATCGCACTTATCTGGAGGGAACTTTCTCAAATACTCCTTTATGGATTCGTTGGGGTATCAGTTGAGAACCTATCTATCCACTTGTTCAGGTCCTCAACCATGGTCTTATCCTTTTCAACGGCAAATACACATGTATGCCGAAGGTAACACTCCTTCAAGACGGACCCCCTAGTGCAGTAGTCAAAAACCCACGCATCACTGTGAGGACCCCTGATCAAGTTGACGATGCTCCGTGCCGCTTGACTTGTGATGTTTGGATAACGTACATTGCCGAATACGTCACTCTCACCTATCGGTGTATCGGATGGAGGTTCAGGGCCGTTGGAGTGCAAACAGATGCCTGGCCAGTCATTTGGAAGTTTGAAATGTTTGGCGCATTCCTAACAACCAAGTGAACAACCGAATCAATGCACTTCGGATCAGCATCATTCATATAAAATCCTGTCCAACGATGTTTATTCCTCTTGGCAAAGGAGAAGGCAAAGGTATCGGTGACATGAGCAAGAATCAAGAAATAAATACCTGAAAACGTAGATATCAGTCAAGAGTGCAAGTATGAATTCAATAATAAATACCTTCTTTGTACATGCTTGCACGGCTAAGTTTCTCCACCAATCCTCTAGTGCCTGTCTGTCGAAGGATTTTTTGACACCCGCCGATCCATCACGAACAATTGAAACGGTTTCCTACAAGCAGTGATGGTACCCCATAAAGTCTCCGAATCCAACAACAAACATCTGTAGGGCTTGTCGTGATTCGTAGCATCCTCCTTTATAAGGTTCAACTCGGTTCTCCGCTGCTGAAGGACTGCCATAAGAGAAGGCGTCATCGCAATGTTCTCCTTTTTGGCGTTGGCGTGCAATAGATTCTTGCCCAGATCTTCCGATTGATTCACCCATTCGACAAGCATATCATCATTTGTCACATGCAAATATTTGCTGACCTCTTCGTATGTTGAAGCCGAAATCCAACCCAGTTTGTGGCAGTGTATTCCCAACCACTCCTTGAAGTGCCTGACCGTCTTCAACTCCATTGCCTTGAGATGAAAAGGAGAGGTGGGGCTGTGTTGTTAATCTGTAATTTGCCATCAATCACCAAATCAGCCAAGACTTCCATCTCCTCCATCGTTGTTCCATTTAAAGGCTTCAACCATGTGAGCTTGAAATCGTTGTCTACATCCTTTATAGATTGAACAGACTTAGCCTTCGGCGTCTTACTGGGTTTCTTTGCAGACTTCTCTGAGGGCTCCACTTCACTTGTCTGCTTCTTCTTCAGTGTTCCTTTTGCAAAGGATTCCATAATCCCCAACCATTTGCAAAGATCCTATCCTCGGGACAAGAAATCAACATCATCAAAAAGGATGTTTCCTTCCCGCCCACCTGGGCAAAATCAACTGCTACAATTTCTTCAACTCTCTGAGAAAAAAGACAGATTAATATACCGGCGAGATAAATCCCGCCCAAACAATTTGCTTACCCGGTAGTCCGCAGATTGTGTATTCCCTGCGGTAGCTCTTTGTGGTCGCTGAAGAGATTCCCACACGGCTCGCGTGTGTTTGAACTTCTCCCATATTTTGCTGTTGTAGTGGTTGGTGTCTGCAGCGTCCCATTCCGCCGATAACTTATGGTACTGCTCGATTGTGAGATTCGGCTTCGCTAAAAACGCCGATCTTTTCGTCAGCTTCTCACGGGTATGCTCGGAAAGTTTTGTTGCCATCGTTCCTTTGTTGTGTTCGTCGAGAAGTCGTTGGGCTGCCGTTATTGTGTGCTGGCCACTAATGATGTAGTACTTAACTGATTTTCTATTCTCCGTCTGAACCTTCCTCATTTGTTCCGGTGTTGTGATCCACACTTTGTCAGCGCCTTTGTTCTTTCGTAGTATGCGCACAAAACAGCATTATGTGGAACGGTGTAAGAATTGTCGTCCTTCATCTTCTCCATGAGCTCAGCTACACGTTCCTGATTCAGTGGCCTGTAATTGAAGTTTGGGTTGACGCTGCAATACTTAACCCTACACTGGTAAATCCTATCATCCAACATCATTTCCTTGTGGCTTATTGCAGCATGGGACGCCACAGGTGCAGCTGACAAAACGACTAATGATTTTCTTCTACGATCCGAATCAACATGTGTGATCCCCGATTGATGCTGTTCTAATGTTCTCGGCACACTCTTCCAGCTCCCGAAATTTGCTAAGCAAATTGAACGTGATCTGTAAAGAACCTGAGACCAAGCCACCCTCTCAATCTCCTTATGATGTCGCTGTGTTCTTCTTCAATGTGAAGAGGGACGATTGCTCCACTTGCTGATTTTCTGTATTGTGAAGCAATATCTCCTGACAATACACCTACTCGATGAGTCTGAAGATCTTCGAAGTAGACATCCAGATGGATCCCCTCCATAGATGGGCTTTCGTTGAGTTGAAGAAGAACTCCAAGGTCAACATCATTAGTGAACACGTGAACATTATCCACAAGTCGACAAAACCACCCGAAATTAATGTTGTAACTGGACCTCTGGATCCGAGAACGTGACATTGGATGGAACAAGGCATATGTGTCGAGCATCGTTCAATCTGGGTTCACAGCATGCTTTCGGATGCTTGACTAGCACACCCACTTTCCATTGTTTTGCTTGTCCATGCGATGTGACAGAGGTTAGTTTGACAGCAACCATGGTTGTTCCAATGCGCTTCCCGTTTAGTTTGAAATATGGCCAAGTTGATTCCAGAATCCCCCTGCCCATCTCTTCTCCTGCTCTCGTCTTTAATGTCACCTCAATTCCACATCTGAATACAAAAATGATTAGTTCAAGTATCCGAGTATAACAGATTTTATTTTAATTCTTACCCAGAATTTGACGACGACTCCATACTAATGACTCGATCTCCTTGTTTGATCAAATCGTCCTTCTGCAAAATAATACACTATGAATACAAATCATATAAAAACGCACACACACTTGTATAAACCCGAATATACAAAAATAATACACAGAGAGAAGTAGACGGAATTAACTGTCCAAAGCTCACATTTGTGCTAGTGCAAAAGAAAGATAACATTTCGTTTTAGAACCACCACAAATGTGAGCTCTGGACAGTTTTACATAGTTCCTAGCTTTTACTCGAAATATTATGATAAGATGATAAAAGTAAATAAAATGAGATATGCAACTTATATATACTAATACACATATATATTCACATGGAAGGTGCGGCGGGATTAATCTCGCCACCCCTTCAATGCCTCCTGAAAGAGTGGGCGGGATTAATCTCGCCACCTTTCTGGAGGCCTTGAACGGGAGTGCGGAATTAATCTTGCCACCCTTCTCGGTCTCAGAGAGAACTGGGCAGGATTTATTTGGCACACCCCTTCAGTGACTCCAGAAAGGAGGCGGGATTAATCTCGCCCACCATGTAAGGGATGGTTAAATGAATTTCGCCACCCTTCCCAGTTCTCTCCATTGGTATGTTGTAAACCTTCTACGTCTCAGACAGAAACGTTTGGGATTGGTCCGACTCACCAATGGAGAAAAAAGGAAGGGTGGCGGGATTCATTCCTCCAACAGGCATTGAAGGCTCGGCGGGATTAATCCCGCCAGGGCCTTCACTCGGTCCCTATGCGGCGGGATTAATCCCGCCGGACGCCAATTCCCTGCTCGAATCGGGCGGGATTAATCCCGCCGCCTAGGCCTTCAGGCAGGCCAATGGCGGCGGGATTAATCCCGCCCGATTCCGCAGGGCAGCGTGCGGCGGGATTAATCCCGCCCCCAGGCCCTTCACTCGGGCCTTAGTCGGCGGGATTAATCCCGCCGAACGCCAATGCCCTGTGCGAATCTTGGCGGGATTAATCCCGCCGCCTAGGCCCTTCAGGCAGGCCAATGGCGGCGGGATAAATCCCGCCCGATTCCGTGCAGGGCATGCGTACGGGGGATTAATCTCGCCGGACGCCAATGCCCTGTGCGGAATCCGGCGGGATTAATCCCGCCGCCTAGGCCTTCAGGCATGCCAATGGCGGCGGATAAATCCCACCCGATTCCGTGTAGGGCATGCGTACGCGGCGGGATTAATCCCGCGCCGAGTGGCTAATTATATAGCGGTGGGATTAATCCCGCGCTACACAGTCTCACCATATAGCGGCGGGATTAATCCCGCCGCTACACACACACACACACACAGATATATACAGATTATACAGATACTGGTACACATAATATATGTATGTATACATAGGTATATATATATATATATATATATGTGTATATGTATATCGTGTGTATGCGTGTGTGAAACAAATAAAATCATACAGATAAACAACACACACACATATATATACAGGAGTGTGCGTGTGTGTGCGAGAGATACAATTAACAAATCAATAAAATTATACAGATACACACACACACATTATATAGATAAATAAATAGAATATATATATATATATATATATATGTGTGTGTGTGTGTGTGTGTTTTGTGTGTATGTATACGAGTGTGCGTGTGTGTGCAAGAGATAGAGATCTATAGAGAAGAGAGAGAAGAGGATATATTATATATATATATATATATATATATATATATATATATATATATATATATATACGATATATATATATATATGTGTGTATATGTATACGAGTGTGCGTGTGTGTGCGAGAGATAGAGATCTAAATTATATTATTAAGATACACACACATATAAATATATATGTGAATAAAAATAAATAAATATCACAAATAAACACATAGGAGTGTGCGTGTGAGAGAGAGAGAGAGAGATCTCACCTGTGTGAGAGAGAGAAGGAGATTTCGCTGCCGCCGCCTTACAAACCCTAGGAATATACCAAAACCCTAAAAGGAATAGAATATATATTAACCCTAATCGAATATTCCTTTTAAGAATATACTTAAACCCTAAAAAGAATAAAATAGATTCGCCCTAAACGAATATTCTTTCATTATATTATCAGCGTGTGCGTGTGCGTGGGTGTATCACATACACCCCAAGAATAAATATCATGCAAGGGTTTAACACGTGTGTGTCCATGAGAGTGTTAAAGTTTCACATGCAGTGATACATATATACACACATAGTATTATACACATAGACATACATACATATTAGTATATATTAATATTAAAAGACAGAGTACATGATCATGTATGGTGTGTATGTATGAGAAAGAGTGACAATACATATTATGGATCATGCATGGTGTGTATGTTTGAGAAAGAGAGACAGTACATATTTACATGGATCATGCATGGTGTGTATGTATGATGAGAAGAGTGAGAGTGTTAACAAATTAAATTCATACACATTGGATATATTAGTACACACATATACATACACACGTGTATACACACAGACATACATACATATTACATGTGTAAATTCAATGTAGGGTTTAGGGTTTAGGGTTAGGATGGATCATGCATGGTGTTTATGTATGAGAGGAGTGAGTGTTATACACAGATATACATTATACATATTACATAATATTGTAACATCAGTACATATTATGGATCATGCATGGTGTGTATGTATGAGAGAAGAGACAGGCTACATATTATGGATCAATGATCATGCATGGTGTGATGTAGAGAAGGATATGCATGGTGACTGTGTATGTATGAGAGAAGAGATAGAGTGTTAACAAATGAAATCGTACACATTGCATATTATATTAGTACACATATTACATACACACGTGTATACACACACATATATATTACATGTGTAAATTCAATGTGTTACATACACCACACTGAGTACATATAGATCATACATGCGTTGAACATGATGTTTTTCAATAAAGAAGCAACATATAATTTCTCAAGTTTGGTTTAGGGCAATGTGCATGTGTGTGCATATGTGTCTCTGTAAGTGCTTCTAATGCGTGTGCACATGTATATATAAATTTATGATTTGTGTTTATATATAATATGTGCAAAACAAACATCGAATAATTAAGAAAATAATATTAATATACACACTATGAACATATTTTAAATATACAATAATATATGATTTTATCTAATATATAGCCATATATAGTTTTAATAATATATATTAATTTAATATTGATAATAAGGTTTAACACTAGAATATTCTTGAAATAATAACAAATTAATTGAGAAAATCCCATATATACGAATAATACTGAGATAATTAATAATAAGACTAATTTAATTATGATAATAGGTTTAATATTGGAAATTTTTCGAATATTAAGAAAATAATAAGAATATCCCATTAATAGTAGGAAATGTAAATTAATTACTGAGTAATTAAGAAAATAATAATAATAAACAGACTATGAATATATTTTAAATGATACATAATAATATATCAATTTATTTATTGTATTATGTATATATATATATATAATATAAACTTAATAATATATACTTGAATATTAAGAATGTAGAATAATTAAAAAATTTCGTAATATTAAACAGCTTGAAGCACTTGAATGACATTAAATGCAATTTTAAAACACTCATTGGAATTGGAGAGTATATATGTCAGACTGTCGGTTATTTGTTTCAACTCATCTTAAATTTTCTTTTCTGTTATTTCAAAAATTTGAATTTCTGACATAAGTTATCAGTCTGACATGTAAATTTGAAAATACATTTAATTTCCACTCAAATTCAGATCTGGTTCTTTCTCCGGAAAGGGTCTTCATTTCACTCTTCAGATTTTTCTTTTTTCTTCTTAGTGATCAGCTCAGGAGCGACATTAAATTGGGTGCGCTATTGTTTATAGGAAAGCACGGCGCCTTCAGTGCTGTTTACAAGTAAGTATTATAAACAAATTTAGATATATTTATAAAGATTCACTCTCTTACATTCTCTCTTAAATTTTAGAATTTAGGGATTTAGGAATGCATTAGGATTACAATATATTCTGTTAGGGATTTATCCCGTTTAAATATACTTTTAACTTAATATTCTCGGTTAGCCGGGGCGGCGGATTAATCCGGCCATTTTTTTTCGCCTCTTTGAAGAGGTGGCGGGATTAATCCCGCCACCATCTCTTTCATAGCTATGGCAGAATTAGTTCGGGCAATGCTTCTCCGCCTCTTAAAAAGAGCGGAGATTAATCCCGCCGATAACTCTCTCAACTGATAATGATTTACTTGAATTTATTAGAAAGAGTTGTCGGCGGGATTAATCTCGCCAACCATTTTAGGAGGCAGAGAAGGGGTGGCGGGATTAATCTCGCCACTACTTCCCTGTTTTAAATATTTGTGGGCAGAATTCATCCCGAATCTCTTTGAAATCATAGTTTCGGAGAGAGTTGTGGGCGGGATTAATCCCGCCGCTTATTCCGTCGTCAGAGTTGTGGGCGGGATTAATCCCGCCGCCTATTCTCGTCGTCAGTGTTGTGGGCGGGATTAATCCCGCCCCTCTTCCTCGTCGGAGGAATTTGCGGCGGGATTAATCCCGCCGACTCTCACAGACGAGGAAGATCCGCGGCGGGATTAATCCCGCCGCTACTTCCTCGTCGGAGGGAGCCCGGCGGGATTAATCCCGCCGCTACTTCCTCGTCGGAGGGAGCCCGGGCGGGATTAATCCCGCCGCTCTTCCACGGGAGCGCGGCGGGATTAATCCCGCCGACTCTCTCGAGGGAGCGGCGGCGGGATTAATCCCGCTCACTCTGAAGGGGTAGAGTCTGCGGCGGGATTAATCCCGCCCATCAGTTATATTAATAAAGCATGAGATATTATTTTTATATAATTATGTATTATTGCACATGCATATTATTAAGCAACTGCAGTTATGATTTCTTAAAATATTGCATAAACAGATATCATAAATAACACAATTTTTATGTGCAGGACAATATGTATAATACTGGAGATAAAGTATGTCTTCTTCGGAACAACGAGATAGTTGGCACTGGAACTGTGGAAGTTCGAGATGATAATGCATCATGTCACAATATTGCCCAAGGATCTTGTGTGTACGTATGGGTGAACACCATTTTCAAGCATGTTGAGGTTCCTGGAATGGAATTTGAGGAGGGTTCTCCTGTATTGTGGAATTTGGATGAAGTCAAGGCTGACACAGAATATACAGAGTCACAAACAAACAGTAGCACGAGTTTTCCAGATGATGGCTTGCCTGCTGTGATGGATGAGGTGATTCTCTTTCTTCATGAGATTGAGGTTGGGAGAGGCATCATCACAGCTATAAATCCAATGGAAGCAGTGTCAGAAGAGAAACTAGGGTCCGACTTCGTGGGTGTAGTTGTGACAGAGGTTTCACCTAATGGCACTTTGCATCCTGGATCCCTCGTGAGGTGGCGAACATCTGAATTAAGACGGCAAGATGGTTCAACATATTCTGGGTTGGATTTCAATAATAACAACCCGGAAGAACAACTCATATTTGAAGAGGTTCCTTGCATTGGTCCTATTAAAGAAAAAGGCGATTCATGGGTTGCAGATCTTCCCCTACATGTTTCAGCAAGAGGATGAAGATGGATCCTACATCTTCCGAAAGTGTTACGAGCATTTCCACGATTGACTGCTGCAAGAAGAAGTGTTGTCAGATGGCAGACCGGAATGAAATTACCCAATGTAGACATGTCTTTCGTACGCTCACCCAAAAGCAAAGGCATGAGTTTGTATATGCTGCACTAACTGGGTGTATTGATGGAATGGCTTCGGACACAGGTTATCAGAGTACATCCATGGTATTTAATAAGGTGGCCATCTGCTTCAAAGCTTGGTACAGTATATATGGGATCCCAAAGACCACGTTCTACCGTCGGAGGGATGAGTGGTTAGATGGAGCGCGAACCTCAGTACATGGGAACACTGGCTTGGTCAAAACCCGCTCTCACATTATGGCAGCCATAGAGATACTCAAGGCTTTTGTGGAAGCAAATTGCAGACAGGATGCCTCACAAATGCCGAACCACAAATGCAGGGGTTCAGGGAAAATCTCAAGGTTTTGCCTTCGATCTACACTCAATTGAAGCTGTGTGAACATGTGAACAAGTGCCTCAGTTTGATGGGGCTCCAAGCAATCTGCACTGGTACCTATGGAATACTCATTTTAAGGATGTGGAGATTGCAAAACACTCTAGCTTTTCCAAGTGTGACACTTGTACATCATTGAAGGCTGCAGAGGCTTGTGTAAAAACCTTGGTGGAGATCACTGCCATTCAAAAGAAGATGGAGGCCCACATGATTGCGCAACAAACTTGCCGGTCTCAGTACTATGCACACCGCATGCTTTTTGTGTCACGCCCATCAGAGTACCTGTGCTTGATCCATGACAAGATGGATCATTCAAAGACCAGCATTCCAAAGCTCTTGCAACACCAAAGTGCCTTGGAAATGTCATGAAACTTCCGATTTCATGACAGGTGTGCTAACACATGGACCACGGTTGTGAAGTCATATGGACACTTTTCACTTCCACATTGGTCTAGCGACTCCAATTTCACTATTGGGTCGTTAGCCATGTGTTTCAGAAACCTTGAAGCCCACTCACAGACAAGTCCTATCGGTGATCTCAAAGTGAAGAAACAACACCTTCAACCTTTACATAATGCTCTCATGAACACGTCTGCACTTGAGGCTACTTGGGAATATGAGAGGCATTGTCAGCAACCTGCAAAAAAACAGATGGCCCTGTTGAGAGTTCAGGTTCAGTGGAGGGATCTAGCTCAAATAGTGTACATGTGTCCTCAACATCAAATAAGCTTCCTCGTCATTTGCTTTTACAGATGGATAATTGTGCAGGCGAGAACAAAAATAGGTAAATCATTTTACTTAAGGTTTCTCAAGCTCATACTTACTTTTATTTTCTAGATATGTGCTAGCATACTTGTCAATGCTTGTTGCCAAAGGTGTGTTTGAAACAATCACGCTCAGTTTTCTTATGGTTGGTCACACTCATGAAGATATTGATGCGTTCTTCAGCAAGGTCTCCAACTCTACAAAAAGGACAAGTGCACTTACCTTACCGCATATGATGAATCTTTTTGAAAATTGCATCTCCAAAAAAAGTTGTGCTTTGCTTGTGACTGAGGTGCCAGACTTCAAAAAATTTCTCAAGGAGTATATAAAAGAAGGGAGTGATTCTTTAGTTGGTCACCTTGTGCCGCTACAATTCTTTTTCTCCATACGAGATGGTATACCTATTATGCAGTACAATTACGGCCATCAGAGCAGGAGTGGTTACCGAAAGAGGGTTAATGCTCTTCAAAAGTGGAGAGATGGAAAGCCACTTCTCCCAGAAGGACAACCAGACCCTATTCCATTGAGTGCCCAGCTCAAGGAACAAGAGGTTATTATTGATGGCATCAAAAAATATGTGGCATGGGTTCAAAAATCGATGCCAAAGAATTCTGATAAGGCAACTGGTTACTCAGAACTATATAAGCATGTGGTTGACTATTGGGAGACTGTTGTTTCGAGAGTTGGAAGGGCCTACTGTCACAAGTACAGAATTGCAACACCCTTTTTGGCCTAAAACAAGGTGGCGAGAGGAGATTGAAATGACATCACTGAGCACAGACGACATAGAAGCCAGTAGTGATGTGGAAGTGCAAACCCCACACTTTGTTGACAAAGGAACCAAAAACCTAAAGCATACTTTGATTGCTGCAGGATCTTCAAAAACTAATGATGGTTCTCATTACTCCAGATGCGTCATATAATCAGCCTATTTGGATGGGGTAAATTATCGACACACCTGAAGTAATCAAAAAAATAGTATTGTTAAGGTTGCATGGTTCAAACCACAAAAAGGCGACACGAGAAGGAGAGCGAAAGATATAATGGATGCCTAGAGAAAACATGGTCTCCAATCAAAAAGACCCAGCATGTTTTATAAATGTTAAATCCATTCGATATGGGTGGATGTCAAGAAGCGTTGATAAAGTCACGATTAACAAACTGCAAGGGAATGTATGTTTTCTGAAGCTTAAAGCAATTACAAAATTATAAAATATCATATATTTAATATTCATAATTATTATAAACTCTTTAATAATAGTACCAAATTGTTTACTTAACTATATAAATTTAAAAAATGATATGGAAGATTGACTATATTATTATAGGATTTTATATATATATTATTACTACTACAAATTTTTAATTAATAATGTTATATTTAAATATTAATATTTTAATAACAACATCAAAATATTTATATATGCTCTTCCTTAATTGTTATATTAGGCAATATATTATATAATTTAATACCTTCTACTTTTATAATGTTATTAATTTTTGTTCAATGAATGCTATAATTTATTAAAGGGTAGAATACAAAATAGAATATTCTAAAGAATATTTTTTTTCAAACATATATTTTTAAAGAATATTCCTTTAATATTAGAAAATGCTAATTAAATAGCTAAAATTGCTAATTATTAGGAAATGGGGACTATAGCCATGCCCATTTTAGTTACAACTTGCATACACATTCACCTCAATAACTGAGAGTTCAAGGAGTTTGCCCTGTTAGACACTGGTGCAAATGCATGTTTCATGGATGACACTTTTGCAGCTCAGCATGGCATTCGGTGGTGAAGTTGAAGCGTGCAGTTCCTGTAGAGGTGGCGATGGTCGTTTGATTGTCTTGCGCAGTTACCCACGCTACCACACCTCTCTCTTGCAATCATGGTGCATTCAACTGTTCAATTTCCTTCAACTTGATCAAGACTCGGTCGACTCCCATCATTTTTGGCATGCCATGGTTCGTTGTTGCAAATCCGCAGATCGACTGGAGGTCTAGGACGCTCACGTTTTCCTCTCCACAGCCAGGATCAATCCTGTACCTTCCTGCGTGCAGGATACATTCTTGGTGTCTGAGGCAGTACAAGCTACAGGATTGATCGTGCCTGTTCCTGTACCAGTGTTGAAGACTCCTCATCGACAGGAATTCACCTCATGTTGTTCCCTCAGCACATCCGCAGGCTCTCTCACTCCTGGAATCCGTAGATTCTTATACAGGGTTCTTCCAATCCTGTACAGTGTCAAAGGTTCCTCCAACAGATCACCTCCTGTTGGTTCGTCAGCACACTCACAGGCACTCTCACTCCTGTGCATCCACGGACTTCTGTACAGGATTCTTCCAATCCTGTACACTTGTCAACATCCACATCTGTTTCTCCCAATCCTGCCTCTTTTCATTACTCTATTTCTGTTCCACCCCCCAAGATCCTTCCTCTTTTTCAGTCACAGCTCCCTCCTTCTCCTCTCCGAGTTCTTACCACTACCATGCATGAACTTGCCATTGATCCTGCTCCTTTCCACCTTTTTGCCTTTCAAGTAACCTCCTACGTCCTCTCCTTCTACTTTCATGTGTCTGACTCTCCTATTTTCAATCTCCTTCTCCTGCTTCTGTTCCTTCTCCTCCTTCTTCCCTACCATCCAAGTATCACTCCTTTCAGGACGTTTTTGACAAGCACAAGGTACAGTTCTTCCTGTTCACAGGTCCTACGACTGTCCTATTGATCTTGCGGAAGGAAAGACTCCACCGTTCGGACCGATTTACGCATTGTCACCACAGAGTTGGAGGTTCTTCGCCTATCTTTCTTTGTCAAGAAGAAGGATGGGAGCTTACGTTTGGTTGTGGACTACAGGGGTTTGAATCAAGCTACCATTCGGAATCGGTACCCGTTGCCATTGATCCCGGAACTTCTCGATCGGCTGCGAGGAGCAAAGGTGTTCACGAAGATCGACTTACGAGGGGCCTACAACCTTGTACGGATTCGTCCGGCGATGAGTGGAAGACTGCCTTTCGTACAAGGTATGGACACTTCGAGTACACGGTGATGCCTTTCGGCCTTACCAATGCCCCAGCCGTGTTCCAACACATGGTGAACGACATCTTTCGTGACTTCTTGGACCAGTTTGTGGTGATCTACCTCGACGACATTTTGATTTTCTCCAAGGACCAGGCGGCACATGACAAGCATGTACGGTTGGTTCTACAGCGGCTTCGTGAGCATGGCCTGTATGCGAAGTTGGAGAAGTGTTTTTTCGATAGGGATTCTGTGGAGTTCTTGGGCTACATCGTCTCTCCTGCTGGCGTTTCCATGGACATGCACAAGGTGAAGACCATCGTGGAGTGGGAGAGGCCCAAGTCTGTACGAGATGTACAATGTTTCCTTGGCTTTGCAAACTTCTACAGGCGGTTCATACAGGACTTCTCCAAGCGTGTACTTCCACTCACGGAACTCACCAAGCGCACAGAGGTTTTCTCTTGGTCCGACAAGGCGGAACATGCATTCACAACACTCAAGGACACCTTCACGACAGCTCCGATTTTAGCACATCCTGATCCTTCTCGTCCTTTCTTCGTTGAAGCAGATGCCTCGGATTTTGCAGTAGGATCCGTCCTATCGCAAGTTGGAGAGGACAAGTTGCTTCATCCTGTAGCTTTTCACTCTCGTAAGTTCCTGTCGGCGGAGATCAATTACGAGATTCATGACAAGGAACTCAAGGCCATTGTGGATTCGTTTGAGGAGTGGCGGCATTTCCTGGAAGGTGCTGCACATCCTGTACAAGTTCTTACGGATCACAAGAACCTGGAGTACTTTCAAACGGCTCGAGTTCTCAGTCGGCGACAGGCTAGGTGGGCGAGTTCCTATCACGTTTTGACTTCGTCATCGTCTACAGGCCCGGTTTTCGGAATGGCAAGGCGGACGCATTGTCTAGGCGCTCTTACCTTGCACCAAGCCCGGGCGATCCTGCATTTGACTGTCAAAGGCAAGTGTTGTTGGGTCCTGATCGATTCCGGCTTGCGGCACTGCAGGTTCATCAGGCTCCAGCAAATTCAACACTCCTACAGGACGTCCGTTCGCAGTTGGCTACAGACGACTTGGCAAAGAATGTGTTCTCTGACGTTGCAAGTTCCTCTTCCTCCAGTTCCCGTCCAGACTACAACCTGTTCACCATACAGGATGGACTCCTGTACCGGGAAGGTCTCCTGTACGTTCCTGTTGGTGTTTGCAGGACTCGTGTGGTACAGGATTGTCATGATACCCCGGCTACAGGACATTTTGGTGTGGCCAAGACAGTTGAGTTGGTGACTCGCAACTATTGGTGGCCTGGGTTGCGAGGTTTTGTGGAAAGGTTTGTACGGAGTTGTGACACTGCAGGTCGAAGATGCCTCATCATGCACCCTCTGGTCTTCTTCGTCCTCTTCCTGTTCCTTCTGCTCCTTGGAGATCCATTTCTATGGATTTCCTCACAGATCTTCCTCCTTCTCGTGGATTCGATGCAGTTCTTGTGGTGGTTGACCGTTTCACCAAGCAGGCTCATTTCCTACCCTGCAACAAGACAGCTACAGGTCAGACAACTGCCGAGTTGGTGATCCGTGAGGTGTTCCGACATCATGGTCTTCCTGAGAGCATTGTTTCCGATCGAGGTCCACAATTCATGTCCAAGTTTTGGCGAGAGCTTCTTCGGAGTCTACAGGTTAAAGCGGATCTTTCTTCAGGATATCACCCACAAACTGATGGGCAGTCCGAACGCACAATTCAGACCTTGGAACAGTATCTTCGTTGCTTCATCAGTTACCAACAGGACAACTGGTTGGACCTTCTTCCAATGGCGGAGTTTGCCTACAACAACTCCATTCACGCATCTACAGGACAGACACCTTTCTTTGCTCTTACAGGCCACCATCCACGTTTTGACTTTGCTCCTCTTCTCCTTCTTCCGCTCCTGCAGTACAGGATCGTCTTCAGCATCTTCGGCAGGTACAGGATGATCTCCAGGTTCATCTTCAGCAGGCACAGGAACGATACAAGCATCATGCTGATGCTCACCGTCAGCCGGCACCTGCATACAAGATTGGTGATCTCGTGTGGCTTCTTCGTCGACACATTCGCACCAACAGGCCTTCTTCTAAGTTGGATTTTCAACGATTGGGCCCTTACAGGATCGTGGCGGAGGTAAATCCTGTAGCTTTCCGACTCGAGTTACCATCCACGGTGAAACTTCATCCTGTGTTTCACACCTCCTTGTTGGAGCCGTATCATCCTTCTTCTCTTCCTGGTCGTGCTTCTTCTCCTCCCCCTCCTGTGGTCATTGCTGGTGAACCTGAGTACGAAGTTGCAGCCATCCTTGATTCTCGTCTTCATCGCCGCCAACTTCAATACTTGGTGGATTGGAAAGGTTATTTGCCTACCGATCGCACTTGGGAACCTGCATCCAACTTACTCCATGCTTCTTCCAAAGTTGCTGCCTTCCATCGGCATTATCCTGCTAAACCAGGTCCTAAGACTCGTGGAACTCGTCCTTAGGGAGGAGGTGCTGTCACAACCCGATACAGGATACAGGATTCCGGATACAGGATACAGGATGCAGGATTTGGATACAGGATACGGGTACAGGATATGCCTGCAGGATATTCCTACAGGATATACCTATAGGATATTCCTATAGGATATGCCTATAGGATATGCTACAGGATATGCCTAGAGGATAAGGGACACTATTCTTAGCTCATGCTAGATAGACTCATGACTCATGACAGATTAGCTTGGAGTTGTGAGCATAAAAGCTCCGACCTAATTGTTGTACAATCAGTTACTATCAACACCAGTCTTCTACGATCATTCTTGTTCTTGTCTTGTTCTTGTCTTGTCTTCTCCTTTCCTCCTGCTCTTGTCTGCTCCTGGATCCTGTCCTGTTCCTGTCTTTTCCTGGATCCTGTCCTCGCTTCCTGTCTTGCTCCCGGATCCTATCCTGTTCCTGTCTCTCCTGGATCCTATCCGTTCCTCTTGCTCTTGAGTTCCTAGTTCCTGTCCTGCTCTCTGTCCTGTTCCTGAGTCAAGCCTCCTGTTCTTGGAATCCTGCTCTTTCCTGTTCCTGGATCGTGGCTTGACAACAGACAGATAAACCCATAATAAGGGTGACAGACTCACAGACAGACACGTAATAAGGGTGACAAACTAACAAATAGACCCGTAATAAGGGTGACAGACAGACAAATAGACCCGTAATAAGGGTGACAAATAGACAGACATACCCGTAATAAGGGTGACAAACAGACAGATAGACCCATAATAAGGTGACAGACTCATAGACAGACATGTAATAAGGGTGACAAACTAACAAACAAACCCGTAATAAGGGTGACAAACAGACAAACAGACCCGTAATAAGAGTAACAGCCAGACAAACAAACCCGTAATAAGGGTGACAAACTCACAGACAAACCCGTAATAAGGGTGACAGACAAACAAACAAACCTGTAATAAGGGTAATAGACTCACAGACAAACCGATAATAAGGGTGACAGACAGACAAACAGACTCGTAATAAGGGTAACAGATAGACACAAACAAACCGTAATAAGGGATAGCAGAAATAAGAAAGACCAACACAGACTAGATATCAGACCTCAGATGGTCAAACGGGAGTGAGAAGAGAAAAGATATAATAAGTAGTACTACATATCTTGACGCAGTAGAAATCAAAGAATCAAGTAAGATATTGTAGAGAGAGTAAAAAAAAATAGATATAACAAGTAGTATGTAGATCTCGACGCAGTAGAAATTAAAGAATCAAGTAAGATACCGTAGAGAGAGTAGAAAGAGAATAAATTTAGCAAGTAATACTGCAGATCTTGAACGCAGTAAAAATGAGAAGTAGAAATCAACAAATTAAGTAAGTTACTGTAGAGTGAGAGTAAGAGGAGTATATATTGACAATACACAGTACAATATTCAGTATACCCCAGGATGCTTTCCTACTCCTAACTTCATCTATTTATCTATTTATCTAGTACGTTCAGTTATCGTAATTCCTTTTAATCTTATCTAGTTGGTTATGTAACTTCCTTAATGTCATTATGATAATTGCTCCCTTGGATGTAATATGCTGATATATGGACCTACCATATTCCGTTTCTCTTTGGAACTGCCGTATTACACTAATACCTGAATCATCCTCGTATTATGGTTGACCCGTAATTCTATCTTCTTCTAACTCTCGTATTTTTCACCATATATATTATTTTTGGTATTTTCCCGTTATACTTTCCTAATGAAACATGTGTAAACTTAGAATTCTATGATGCCTAAGTACTCTAACAGAGAGTTAGAGAAGAACATAGAATTACAGGTCAACCGTAATATGGGAATGATCCAGGTATTAGCGTAATACAATAGTTCCAGAGGGAACTGAAATACGACAATTCTAATATTAGTGTATTACGTCAAGGGAGCAATTATCATAACGATATGAAGGAAGTTACGTAACCAACTAGATACGATTCAAGGAAAATTATGATAACTGAACATACTGGACTGGAAGTGTGGGTATAAATAGATAAGCGAGGAGTAGAAAAGCATCCCGGGGCATACTGAATATTACTATCTTGCTGACAATGTATACTCTCCTCTTACTCTCTCTACAGTATCTTACTTATTCTTGATTTTTTCTGCTCATTTCTACAACTCATTTATACTGTGTTGGGATCCACAGTACTACTTGCTATACCTCTTCTTACTTTCACTAAAGTATTTTTCTTGATTCTTGATTTCTATTTCTCATTTCTACTTCTTATTTCTACTGTGTTGAGATCCACAGTTATATTCACTCTTTAGTCCCGTTCGACCATCAAAAGTTTGATTTCTAATCTTGTTATGGGTCTGTCTTTGTGCTATACCCTTGTTACGAGTTTGTCTTTGAGCTATACCCTTGTTGTGAGTTTGTTTGGTTTGTCTTTGTGCTTATACCCTTGTTACGGTTTTGTCTTTGAACTATACCCTTGGTTGTGGGTTTGTTTGGTTTGTCTTTGTGCTTACCACCATGTTACAGGTTTGTCTTTGAGTTATGCCCTTGTTGTGGGTTTAATTGCTTTGTCTTTGTGCTTATACCCTTGTTACGGGTCTTGTCACCCTTATTATAGGTTTGTCTGTCTGTTACCCTTACTATGGGTTTGTTTGTTATCACCCTTATTATGGGTTTGCTTGTTATCACCCTTATTACAAGTTTATCACCCTATTACGAGTCTGTCTGTATGTTACCCTTATTATGGGTTTATTTGTTTGTCACCCTTATTACGAGTTTGTCTATCTATCACCCTTATTATGGGTATGTCACCCTTATTACGAGTTTGTTTGTCTATCACCCTATTGCGTGTTTATCTATCTGTCACCCTTATTTCAGGTTTGTTTGTATGTCACCCTTATTGCGGGTCTATTTGTCTATCACCCTTATTGCGTGTTTGTCTGTCACCCTTATTTCGGGTCTGTCTATTTATCACCCTTATTACGGTCTGTTTGTCTATCACCCTTATTGCGTGTTTGTCTATCACCTTATTTCGAGTCTGTATGTTTGTTTACCCTTATTACGGGTTTGTTTTGTCTATCACCCTTATTACGGGTTTGTTTGTCTGTCACCCTTATTATGGGTTTGTTTGTCTGTCACCCTTATTACGGTTTGTTTGTTTGTCACCGTCTGTCTATCTATTACCCTTATTACATGTGCTATACCCATATTACGTGTTTATCTTTTCTTTTCCTTTATTTCTACTACAATGGGATCTGCAAATTTACCTGCTATATACCTTGTCATCCTTACCCTTTCTCGATCTTCTGAAGTCTAATCTGATTTTCTCTTTCTATCTCTCCTTAATTCGATAGTCCCTTAATACAAGCTATTGGTGGCAACCACTGCTATGTTTTTAGTGTTAGGATTTCTTTGTTCAACACTTTTGTTAGAATTTTAATCCGAAGGGTTAACACGTGGCCGCCAAGTGGCCTTCCAGCGTCAATTCCTTGTGTGAGCAATGCTAAGTCTTCCAAGATAACCCCAAGATTTTAACTCAAATGCTTAGTTAAACAAAAGACTTAAAGTCCTACCCTAAGTCCCCTATAATGACCATCCCCCAAACCCTATAGGATATTCTGAGTAGACTTTAAGATCCTCTCCCAGTAGACCTAGACAGGCTCATGCCCTAACCTTATCAAGGAGATGTGCCTTATACATACCTCCGTGACAAAGCTAAGGCATCGCCACTTACCCCTTGAGGAATCACCCTCATCTGGGAGAACAACCCCTTTAGGGTGACAAGGGGTACCTTAACTCCTAAAGGTTTGAGTGGCCAAGTCATACCCTAGACCTAGGGCTAGTACTTAATGAGGACATGAGTGTGCGTCGTAGGCAAACATAAATGTTTTATTAAGCAAACTCTCTAAGGTTTGGTTTGGATAACCCTAAGTATATGACCTTGTGAGTGTCTCATGATAAGGCTTCTGCTAATGAGCTTAGGTTGTTCAACCCTTAGATCTAAGAGAACACTCCCTAGCCAGGTGTGCCAAAGCACACCTAGTTACGAGACCTAACCTCCCTTGAATGGATGCCTAAGGTTTAGCACCCTAGTATGCTTACTAGAGTATCCAATCCCTTGGCGACAAACCCATGACACGACCCCAAAGGGCGTGCCTCGGGCATTGTATCGTGTGACGTTTAGCCTAGTGTCACATCTCCATGTGACATTGCCTTCATGATGTGGGCTATCATGCCATAGCCCTAAGATTCAAAGTTGCACCAAGTGCCACAAACGTGCCTCCTAAATGCCAACTCCAGAACCCTTAGTGAACCCTCAGGAACTGGGTAATGAGAACCCATCAAACAAGATCCACACCCACGATTGGACATGGACACGAATGTGCCTTGCTTGGCCATGAGTGCTACACCTAGCTTGATATGAAGGAGGAGGCTGGAGACAAGCCTCAACCTCTACCTCTTGGAATGTGCATTCCGACAAGACCTTCTAGCATGGATTCGCCAACGTTAAGGGTGAAGGTGGGATGTACCCCTGTCATCTGGAAGTTAGAGCGGCACAACAGAGGGTTGTACCTTAATGACACAAGCTGAAGCTTGCACCGGCGGATGGTCATCGGGGACTCTGCAAGTGGTGCTTCCTAGGAAGCCTCAATGATCGCCAGGATGTTGTGGATAATGTCCAACTTCGGGGTTCGAACTGGCAAGCCGGCCTTACCTCGGAAATAATGGAAGGTGTTGAATGGCCTCTACCCGGACATCGCGAGGGTCCGTGTACATGGTGGAGGGAGTTCTAATAGGGCCTTGTTGGGGTGGTTTGGCAGAGAGCGTTGCTCAACCTAGGAGTGGGACAAGCAAGGAATCCCCGCTTGTAAGGTGAATAGAAGGAGTATGGATATATTTATAATGCTTGCCTGAGTATAAACTATCTCCGACAAGGGAGCAAGATACAAGATGTAGACTTGACTCCAAAAAGACCCCGACCCACTACCAGCCTTCCTACTTATATAGTGGGTCACCTAGCGCTAGACCTTAGGTACAGGTGGCACTTTCCTACTAGTCTGCCGCCCTGTGACAGAGTCCTGACTGCCTCATTTATGCACCTCTCTCACACATGTTGTCCTGTGTACCTTGGGTAGCTGGTCTGGACAATCGATCTATGCCTAGTTACGCCACCTCCTGACATCGGTCACCATCAGCCCGTACCTACGATACCTTCCTTATCCAGCACTTCGTCTCGTCACTCGTTTATGCCGGCTGGCAGTTTGACGGTGTCACACCACCGTCAACTAGATGCCCAAACTTATTCGTTGGCACGTCCTTGGGCCATGTGCTCTAGACGTCCACCCCGTGGAGCTCCCAGTACATGGCAATTTCATTCTCCGTTGCGGCTAGCGTGGTCTTCAGCGTGGTGATGGTCGCCTCCCATAGTGCGATCACCCTCCGGAGCTTTGCCTCAGACCTGCATGTTGCTCCCGAACATGCTTGAGCTGATACTCCAATTCCTGAGTCCGTTCTCGCAAGTATTGCAACTCCTATTCCCTTGCCGTGAGGAGTTGAGCTTGTAGCTGGGTGTGTACCTCTAACTCCCTCGTGGTCCGTGGCAAGTCTTGCTGGATGTTGACAAATGTACAAGATTGGAAAAATCCTATACAAAAGTCTGTGGATGCATAGGAGTGAGGAGAGCCTGCAAGTGTGCTGACGAACCGACAGGAGGTGGATCCTGTTAAGGAGGAAACTTCAACACTGATACAGGATTGAAAAAACCCTGTACAGGAATCCGTGAACTTACAAGAGTGAAGAGAACCTGCAGATGTGTTGACAGACTGATAGGAGGTGAATCCTGTTGAGGAGGAACTTTCGACACTGATACAGGAATAGGCACGGTCAATCCTGTAGTTTGTACTACCTCAGACACTAAGGTCATATCCTGCACACAGAAGGTACAGGATTGATCCTAGCTACCGGGAGGAAAATGTGAGCGTCCTAGATCTCTAGTCGATTTGAGGATTTGCAACCACGAACCATGGCATGCCCAAAACGATGGGAGTCGACCAAGTCTTTGATCAAGTTGAAGGAAATCGAACAGCTGAAAATGCCATGAGTGCAAGAGAGAGGTGTGGTAACATGGGTAACTACGCCAGAAGCAATCAAACGACCATCTACAACCTCTACAGGAACTGCATGCTTCAACTTCACCACCGGAATGCCATGCTAAGTTGCAAAAGTGTCATCCATGAAGCATGCATTTGCACTAGTGTCTAACATGGTAAACTCCTTGAGCTCTCGGTTATTAAGGCGAATGTGTACAGGAAATTTGAGTGATGGAATGGTATGAGCAGCACCAATGGAGCCTGCACCTACGTCTAATTTTGCGACTCCTAGACGAAATGAACATTAAAGTTTTCCGACTGAACTTCAGCTTCAACTTCACGTGTCTTGAACTTCCTGGCTTTAATAGGACATTCCACCACCTTGTGTCCTGCTTCACCACAATACAAGCATAAGTTTTCACTGTGACGACGTTGTGGAAAGTGAGCCACGCTTGTATTTCTCAACTTCCATAGGAACTACTCCAGAAGGTGTCGCAGGAACATGTACTATAGCTGTAGGATTGGCTTATAGGAATTGTTGATGGGATTTTTTCTGATGACGCTTGAACAAACGGTTGTCGTAGCGAACGGCCTATTGCATGATTTTCGCTAATGTTTAGGCATCCGGTAACGTAAGGAGAAGGTCCTTCACATTATCCCTCAACCCAAAACGGAAATGCTCAATCAATGCAGTCTCGTCCCATGGAATGTGTCATAGTTCTAACCTGGTGAGTTGACTACCTGGGTAAAGATTGTGGGATATTGGAGCAAAAAGACTCAAGCGTAACTGAGTCATCATGACCAGGGGCCCTCTCATAAACACCAATTGGCCCTTTGCCTAGTTGGCATAAGGGGAGAGGGAAAGGCTCTAACATTTGGTATCAGAGCGGTCCCGAATCGATTTTCATCAGGGCATAAACTTTGAGTAAAGCTCACGCCACTAAGGTTGGCGCACTTGTCCTTGTCTAACTAAACCCTCGATCACATGTGCACAGACATGTGTCTCAGGGACCGCCTCTGGCTGCACCTTCTGGAGGAAGGCATAGTAGCAACCATGAGTATGTGGATGAGGGCATCCACTTTCTCAAATGGGTGGAGAGTGTCATAGTTCTAACCTGGTGAATTGACTACCTGGGTAAAGATTGTGGGATATGTGGACTACTTGGGTAAAGATTGTGGGATATGTGGGATATGTGGGTGTTAAACAGGAAAAGGGCTCTCTGCCTCACCTTTTCCTATTTAACCTGTTTCCTTCACGCAGACAGGAAACCTTTCATACAACGTACAGGAAAGGCTACACCCTTTCCTTTCTCAACTCTCAATATATCTGTATATATATATATCAGACTTCTCCCAGTGCCACTATGACTGGTCTCCAAAGTCAAGGGCAAGAACGGATTTTGGCTATTGCCTTGTTAGATCCATTCATTGAGAGTAAACATACACACACACAAGATTCTCTAATATGCACCTTTCATTACTAACATGAATACAAAAGACAAAGTGTAGAGAACCTTTATCTCCTGCTAAAACTTCAAATGGAGACCCTTCTCCTGTTAGAACTTCCTGTTGAGACCCTTCTGGAGACTCCTTCTCCTTTGCCCTAACTACCCTTAACTCCCTTCCTTCGCCACGTCATCCTTTACCTTTTACAAGATTTCCTTTTCCTTTTCCTTTTCTTTTTTCCTCTTCAAAGCCTTTCCTTCCATACTTACTACGGACCTTCCTACCCTTATTCTCTCTACAGTAGGATGTCCTATGCTCCTAATATTTTACCTTTAACACTGCCCCCTCCTTATTTGTTGCTGTGTCCTCACGGCAACTATCCTATTCCTTCCTTTGGATGTTGATCTTCATGGTACTTGATTCTCTCCTTTATACTTCCAAAAGTTGTTCTTCACTTTCCTAAGTTCTTGGTTGGAAGTTGATACCTTAAGTTGCAGCACTTGCTTTCCTGCATCTTGTTCCTTAGGATCAGGATTTGCTTTCTCTTCCTGTTCCTGAATAGTTTTTCCTTCCTGTTCCTTTGGCTTCTTTTCTGTGTTTATATTCACTTGCTTTAAAGGATTGTGGTATACACATATGTATACTCTGAAGGTTGTTCCTGCAAATCAATCTTATACAGGATTGCCTTATAAAACTTTTCCTGTAATCAGGTCTGTCGTTTTCCTTCTGCTGAACAGTTTTCTTTCCTTTCAGCACTACGTGAAGGTCAATATTATGTTAAGACCTTCAAGTTAGGATATGCTTTCAGGATTTCTACTTCTTCCTTATCTAGCCCATTAAAATCATATTTTAAAACAAGAGGTCGGATTTCCTTTTTAACATACCTTTTAGTATGATTTAAGATCATTGGTTTTCCTTCTCCTTCTTCTACCATCATCTTTCCTGTTCTTCCATTCTGAATAACCTTATCAGACTTAATCCATAGTTGGCTAAAACATAGTATAAACAGTATCCTTTTCTTCTTTTTGTAGGACAAGCAAGGATATCCTATATTGAATCCTTTTACTGTGATAGTGACTCCTCTCATTATGTTAGGACCTTACACTCGTTGATCAGCCATTTTAAGTTAAATGGAGCAGGTTGGATTGGTCCTAAACCCATCCTTTTACATTCACCTTCTTCAATAAAATTCACACCTGAACCTCCATCTATTAACACTCTTTTAACTTATTCTTCCCACATATACTGTGATGCAAGGAACATGTCCATCATAATCACCTTCATACAGTACTTCCTTATCCATTTTACAAACTGTATATCCTTCACGTGAAGGTGATGTTTGCTGAACTAAACTTAATGCATTTAATATCTGGTTTCTTATATAAGGAGCTACCTTTATCAATTGTCCAAGCGTAATCTTTATCTCCTGATTTATAGCTTGGTGATACATGGAGTCCATTGTTTTATCATGTAATGGTAATAATGAAAAACTTTGTTCACCTTTATCTATATCACCTTTATCTGTACCTTCTGATTCGTTATCAGTCTGACCTTTCTGGTCAGAATCCTGCTCCTGCTTGCTTACATTTTCCTGTAACAAGCTCTCCTTCTTGTTAGGAGTAGTAACTACCTCACCTTCTCCATAACAAGAGGATTCCTTCTTCTTCTCTTGAAGAGCTATAACTGCCCTTACCACGGGTGGATCGTTCTTTTCCTCCTCTATTTGAATAAGCCGTGTTGTAGGCTGCACATTAGTCGTTTGGTGGAAGTAGGAGGTTGTACCTTCCGCCTAGGACATTCCCTAGAATATGTCCTGTTTCACCACATGTATAACAAACCTGGGAAGGAAAATTCCTACCCTGCAATCCTTGTTTATCATTTCCTTGTTTATAGGAATCATTTCTGCCTCTTTGACCTTGATATGGTCTTTCCTCTCCTCTATATTGCCTATCATTTCTTTCAGGATAAGGTCTATCATTCTGCCACACCTTATATGGACCATTTCTTCCTGCATAATAACTTTCCTCTCTAATTTCGTAAGGATTATCATTCCTTGTCATAATATCCACTGTTCCTATTCTGATAAGGAACTTCATTCCTTCTGTCATATATATTGTTCCTGTTCTCATAAGGAATGACATTATCATTCCTATCATTCCACGATTCCTATTAGGTGGGAACCTTCTAGGAGGTGGACGTTCATCCATTCTCCTTTCTCTCTCTATACTAGCCACATTCTGATTTAGGAAATGTCTGCAGTTTCGGGCTACATGTCCTTCCTTTCCAGATTTGGCATGTAGGCAATTGCAGCCTACATTCCTCCACCGTATGGCCCGGATTGTTACATTTAGTACACCATACTTTTTCCTTTAACTCCTCTTTAACTGTCATTCCTTTTAAAGTTTTCATCATTTGAGCCAATGCTTTCTCATCTATAGGATATTTTCGAACTTTTACTACATCAGCTTCCTCTTCCTCTTCATCAGAGGATTCTTCCTTTCTTCCATATACTTTCAGCTTTCCTTCTGCAATCTTTTCTATCTGCCTTCTCTTCTTCTCATATATTTTTAATTGATTAATGAGATCCTCTCTATCCTTTTCATTGATAGTAAGTGCTAGATCTCTATATGGTTTTAGCAACCCTTGCTTATACCATTGCAATAAGGCATCCATCTTCACATATGCCTTACACTTTTTCTCATGTTTCTTAAAACGGTGTGTATATTCATCTATCTTTTCTGTTTTGCCTTGAAGGATAGTCCTTAACTTCTCTAAATGTTCCTCCGGCAATTCCTCCTTTCTGAAATATTCCTTAAATGCATCAGTAACCTTCTGATAATTCTCTCTGACTTCCTTTTCTAAATCATAATACCAATCAGAGGCATTTCCTTTCAATGTATGTGGAAATATAAGCAGCCTTTCTGCATCCGTCACCTTATACAGTTTTACTACCTCTTCAAACTGTTGTAAGTGCCTTTTCGGATTTTCCTTCTTTCCTGCAGAGAATGTGGGATACATCACCGTACCCCCAAACATTCCCGGGAAAAGTGCCATATTTGTAATAACCCTTTGCTCTGGTGTATTTCCTCTTACACCTTCCTCCCTTCCTCTTCGGGAGTTCTCAGGAGATCCTTCTCCTTGCAATCTCGGTATATGAACAGGCACTCCTCCTCTCACTGTTTCCTCTAAACCAGCTGTTTGATACTGCCTCCAATTCTCTGGATCAGCCTCAGATTTCTGTATTGTTTCTGCAATATCCTCTACTATCTTGCCAAGGATATTTTGACGTCTATTTTCGTCAGTTTCAGGTTGCTGTTGGGCAGCCACTCTATTGGCCTGCCTTTGGTTCCTCTGATCAGCTAAGGCTGGATCAGGACGATGGTTCCTCCACGGTTCCATTCATTCCTTCTCCTTTACACATCTGGCTCTACACCTTCCGAGCCTTTTTCAGAATGAGATTTCTATCTTTTTAGCCTCTTTTCTCAATGAATGCTAACACTGCAATGGCGAAATCCCTCCGTGGTCGCCAATTGTTAAACAGGAAAAGGGCTCTCTGCCTCACCTTTTCCTATTTAACCTGTTTCCTTCACGCAGACAGGAAACCTTTCATACAACGTACAGGAAAGGCTACACCCTTTCCTTTCTCAACTCTCAATATATCTGTATATATATATCAGACTTCTCCCAGTGCCACTATGACTGGTCTCCAAAGTCAAGGGCAAGAACGGATTTTGGCTATTGCCTTGTTAGATCCATTCATTGAGAGTAAACATACACACACACAAGATTCTCTAATATGCACCTTTCATTACTAACATGAATACAAAAGACAAAGTGTAGAGAACCTTTATCTCCTGCTAAAACTTCAAATGGAGACCCTTCTCCTGTTAGAACTTCCTGTTGAGACCCTTCTGGAGACTCCTTCTCCTTTGCCCTAACTACCTTAACTACCCTTCCTCTCGCCACGTCATCCTTTTCCTTTACGAGATTTCCTTTTCCTTTTCCTTTCTTTTTCCTCTCGGTAAGGATTTTCCTCTTCCAAAGCCTTTCCTTCCCATACTTACTACGGACCTTCCTACCCTTATTCTCTCTACAGTAGGATGTCCTATGCTCCTAATATTTTACCTTTAACAGTGGGCAAAAAGACTCAAGCGTAATTGAGTCATCATGACCAAGGGCCCTCTCATAAACACCAATTGGCCCTTTGCCTAGTTGGCATAAGGGAGAGGGAAAGGTGTTGACGGAATGTTCGTGCAAAGTTACTGAAATTCGGATGCATAAACGAAAGTTGATCGAAATCCTTGTGTGAACTTGTGTGTACTTATTGGGATTTCCAAAACAGACTTCAAAGGCAGCCACAAATCCTTCAAAGTCTTCCATTAATAGGTCGTGTGGACTACTTGGGTAAAGATTGTGAGATATGTGGGATATGTGGGCAAAAAGACTCAAGCGTAACTGAGTCATCATGACCAAGGGCCCTCTCATAAACACCAATTGGCCCTTTGCCTAGTTGGCATAAGGGAGAGGGAAAGGTGTTGACAGAATGTTCGTGCAAAGTTACTGAAATTCGGATGCATAAACGAAAGTTGATCGAAAATCCTTGTGTGAGCTTGCGTACTTATTGGGATTTCCAAAACAGACTTCAAAGGCAGCCACAAACCTTCAAAGTCTTCCATTAATAGGTCGTCACACTCCAGAAAGGGGCAACCTAAGCCCGTGGAGATCCAGCTAGTAAGGATGCCAAAAGGCCAACCTTTTGTACATCAGTCGAGTAGTGGCATGGTTGCATGCGGATCAAAAGGCTGATCTGATTCAGGAAACCTTGGAAATTGGCACAATTGCCACTGAACTTCTCAGGCATGCTGATCTTTGGCTCTGAAGAAGAGTTTGATGAAGAGGAAACCACGGATGCTTGAGAGAGAGCTACACAATAGCCTTTGAGGATGCATCAACAGCTACATGTGCCGCGTTGGTGAACCTTGCAGATCTATGACCACTTGGCGCAAAGTGGCTAGCTCATGAAGTAACATTTGGTGCTCACGTTGAAATTGCTCAAAATCTGTCATGATTCGTGAAAGAAAGGAAAAAAGGAAAACAAGGGAGGAAAGCTAAGAAAAAAAAAGTAACTAGAAATCGGAGAGTTATGAAAGCAATTACTATCAAACTGTCAAGCCACGATCCAAAAGCAAGGAAGCTTGACTCAGGAACAGGACAAGAACAAGAAACAAAACAGGAGCAGGACATGAACTAAGAATAAGACAAGGAACAAGACATGAGCAGGACATAACTAGGAACAAAACAAAGAGAGAACATGAAGCAAAGAGTATACAAGAATAAGACAAGATTGATCGTAAAAAGATTGGTGTTGATAGTAACTAATTGTATAACAATTAGGTCATAGCTTTTATACTCACAACTCCAAGAGCTAATTTGGTCATAAGCCTAATCTAGTCATGAGCTAAAAATGATGTAGGTATATAAATATCTTGTAGGTATATCCTGTAGCATATCCTGTAGGCATATTATGTATCATGTATCATGTATCATGTATCCTATATCCAGTATCTGCATCCTATATCGGGTCGTGACACTTATCATCTTGAGATATATGGTTTGGTGAATGACTTGTCATGACTTTTAAGAGAATGATTGTAAAGTACGTACGTTTGAATTAGGATGGTTATTTGTCATCTCTTCAATATCCTTATGTGATTGGAGTACAGAGTTCCATTGGCACTTCACCATACAAGCTCTTATATGGTCATGACCCAGTGTTATCAATGGAGTTGGGTTTTACATTCGTGCTTCTCACAAGTTGTTGATGTTAGGTCTTGGAATCGATATTTGATAAGCATTCTTTTATTGGTTTGAGCAGAGTTTGTAAAACATTTTGGCCGCGTACAAGTGGGACAACAACGACATTACAAATATCATCATTGTCCACCTATGGAGTACAAAGTGAATGATTTAGTATTGGTACATTTTCCTAAGTTTATGATATGTGGTCTAGCCAAGAGTTTCCTTGCTAAATGAAAGGGAGCATATCAAGTGTTGCAAGTTTATGAGGTTCGACACAACATTCAACTTGATCCTTAGAATTGTGCATGTGCAATGCTTAAAATATTTCATGCAATAGGGTTAGAAACAAGTTGTGCCACCCACAGATCCACCAATGTCTCCTTCTAATGTTTCTCCAAATTCAAGCCCATTTACCAAAGAACCCTAACCATCTTTCATCATTCCAAAAGGAGGGGATGATGTAAGATCTAGGGTATTGCTAATGTAGTGGGATTTTGATAATAATCATATTAATTTTAATTACTCTATATATTAAGTTAAGGTTTTGGGCTTCTATTTTTATATTCCGAAGACATAATATAGTAATTAGATTTTAAGATATTTTTGTGGACTTATTCATGCTTATTAAATAGTGCGACTTTATTTAAAATATTTAATTACAATAATTGATTTTTACAAATTAAAAATTTTAAAATCAACATTATTTTATATAATATAATACATTATACCCAGTTAATTTAAATTTAAATTATATGATAATTAAATTAATATTTAATTAATTAATTAATTAATGTATTTATTTAATTATTTAGTTTAATAATAAATTAGCCATGAGTAATTTATGAACGTGACATGAACCTTTCTTACATCCTAGCATTAGCAATAGCTAGTTATCTCTCATCATACGATTAGTCTTATTCTTAAACGCTCCAACCTTTATACTGTATTCAAGCAGAAAGACTCCGCTTGTCAACGCGCTTCATATCCCGTCCCAGCCGAGACAGATCCTTGGTTCGCTTGCCGTTTACCAGCGTGCACTATTTCCTGTACAGCCTGTGTGCGATTAACTTGCCTTGTGATGGAGGTTATCTAAGATGGTGTCTGCATATTGCTTGATCCCGCATGTAAACACCACAATCTGGTAAACCCCGCAAGAGGAATAACCATGCTTTTTGGCGCCGGACAGATTCAAAACGAGCTTATCCGATGTGGACGTGGGATCGGAATACCTTGTGTCCATTGTGCAGCCACAACGAAATCCCAGTGTGGAGTGCTGCTCACTTCTTCTTCTTCGTCGTGATCCTCCTCGCGATCCTTTGCCAAGTTGCGCTTCATCTTCTTTCTACCGTTAACACAATATATATATGTGTGTGTGTGTGGTGTGTGTGTGTGATTTTCCTGCACTTCCGTGAAAAAGGAGAATGAAACACTTAACAATATAACATTTGGGGAAAAGCTTGAAGTTTTTCAGCTTGAGAAGAATATCCATATTAGCCCATATAGCCAGACCACATTCTACAATGAGAACCCACAGTATGACAGCTAGATTAATACTAAAATCCGCTACCCAGCCCAATCTTGTTAAAGGCTGTGAATGCTTCCGTTCATGCGGTGACCAAAACAGTGTACAATAAGCCACACAAGGTATGATGAAGAAGTTCCAAGTTAGCACAGCAGTCAATTAGTTTGTTAAGAACAAAAAATATGGGAATGCTAGTGCTATTGCCCATATCACCATGAACACCGGTAACCTGGACAATGTTCGCTTTGTATAGCTCGGCGACTCATGTAGATGCAGGAGCTTCTCCCACATTGTGTATGCAGCAAGTGAATACATCCCAAAGTTGATGAACTGCAAATGCGAGCATGTCATACATTGTGTGCGTGTATGTGCATGTGTGTGTGAGAGAGAGAGAGAAGAGAGTCCTACCAGGCGAATAAGGATGAGGACCACTGCAGTATCTCTAAACTTGGAATGTGGAAGCATTATAAATGCATTTGATACTGTGAGCAGTTTGTCTCCGAACACCTGGTTCATATCTTAAGGTTGGAACCATGACAATGACAAGCATGTAGAGTGTGAAATAGGCATATGCCATGGAAAATCTTGAGGCTTCTTCATTGCATCCATAATTTCACTAGAAGAAATATGGTTATATATAAAGGCAAACACCCATAGATGTGCTTACACTGGAATGGGGACAGTTCCAAGATGTATAATCTGAGAAAAACCAGTAAAATATTCATGGTAGCTGCGAGGAGCTGAATGCCTCACATCTGGAGCCTAATATTCAATAACACAATGTCCATAACTTGTATGTGTGTGTGCTATAAACCGGTTATGCTTGCCTTATCCAGAATTAACGTTGCTACTGATATGTAACTAGAGACAAAGATGCTTGCGACAACTCCAATGAACGACCAAATCATGTAGTTGTGAGCACTGGGCATAAAGATTGACAAAGAGAAGATTCCACCAAGAACACATGTCCACGTCCTCTTGTCAAGTTTCTTATTAATGGTATACACAATGCTGCATTTAACATTATTAATAACATTATCCCATGGTAAATGTAAACCGCACACACACACATACTTGCCACACGCAGTTATCGGTCCAACTGAAATGTACGACACAAAGCATAAGTTAAATATTAGTGAGACTGCTTTCCATCTTGCACCCAGGAGTCCACCAATGACTTCATGAAGCTGCAAACTTTGTTAAGTAATATGCTTTAATAATAATGATGTATTCATATCTTTCAGGACGAATTCACCTGAACTGTGGGTGCTGCCGCTGTAGACGACGAGGATTACCGTTAAGGATTGTTTGTTTCGTATGTTTGAGGTAAAGAGCGTTGATCACACACTGACCACACTCCAATGGCAGCCTGAAGTAAGCAGAAAATGATAGCCGAGGGCAATCCTAGCTGAGCAATTGCTTGAGGCAAAACAAGAATCCGGGGAGCTAACTGAAAACCAAGGTATACAATTTGCAATAAACGGAATATACAAACCTGAACCGATGCAATGTTTAGCCAGGCATCGAATGTGGAGCCTCCATACCACACTACACGGAGAAGAAACTCATGCCAAGTCTTTGTGCTCATGTTCACAAGCAGATGCATTCAACTTTGACAATTTTAAGTAATAAAGTGTGTGGAGGACCTGAATAGTGTTCTTGTGGTCCTTGACCTGTTGTCAGCAGCAATGCTTATCGCTGTACGTATGTGTTTGTCTCTAAGCTGATGGTAGAATATATCATGCAGTTTTCAAATGTGTACGGAAGAATTGACATTCTGTACGGATTTTAATCTTCACGTGTGGAACTTTGAAGTCGGTGTAGACTGTTCAAAAGTGTACTGAAGTTTCCATGCATAAATGTGAAGAATATCTTGCCCTTTAAAGCTCTGAAAAAGGGCAAAAAATTTAATGCTACAAATGTGGTTTATACCAAGTGTACATAAGAGGGTTTAGGTTTTCTCCTTTATATATAATATATTACATCATAATTAACACAAATAAGAATCGTACAATAATATTCTATGAATATGCAAAGTTATACATTGTTTTGCACTTCATTAGTTATCCTTATACAAGAAAATATAAATACTTATTAGGAAGAACATCTTACAAGGTTGACCAAAAACTAGGTAATATAACACAATCTCATTTCATTTCACTTTACTATTTATTCAAACTTACAACGAATTGAGGTGAATGTTGTTTGAAAAGTATCTTAGTATTTCGAACTTTATACGGTGATATTAGAAGACATGTCATATCCTTGGTAACATAAGAGCATAAAGACTATGTTCTTTCTAAGTTTCAATTAGGTGTGAGAGAGTTTGTGAACATAACATGGTGAAAATATTTAGTTAAGGAGGTGTTTATCAATCATCTTTTACTTATGCGATTGAGTTTTAATTGGATAAAAGGAAAAATATGTGAGTTTTACATGTTTTATATATACAATATGTATTAATGACTTAAGTGCATCAGAGTTCCTCCTTTCACTAGGAAACACATTGTAAACATTCTTTTTTAAGTTTATAATGTTATCAAAGATGCACAACTCTTAAAGGTGAGGCAGTTACATTTAATTAATGTAGTACTTCTTTGTAAAATTTACAAAAACTTAGAGAATAGTGTACTCTTTGTTCCCCAATGACACTTCTTTTTATGAATATTTCTATACCATCTAAAACTAAGTCTTGAATATGGCCAAATGATGGTGAAATAATGGTGAATGTGACGCATTGCAAGAGCATGTTCAAGTAATAACTATAGTTGAGAACATAATACAAATTTGCACTTGTAACCTCCTTCATCAACAACACATGCACTAGAAAACTATTGTGATTAATATATAAATTAGTCTTAATAAAATAAATTAAGTGTGCCAACCAATGTATTTAATGATATCCAAATATAATTTAAAAATTGTGATTTATCAATTTTGTGTAACACATGGTGGCTTTTAAGGGACACCATCGAGGTTTTATTTACCTAAAACTTTTTAAATTCCATATTTAAAACAATATTATTTTGTAAATTAAATTAATTATACATGTAGATATTATGTTTATTAAATTTTGAAAAAATTCTTAATAAATTGATTTGTTTATTGATGTATACATATTATAAACTATACTTGTTTATTTTGCCCATGCTCATAAATAAATAATACGAAAAGAACCTTAAAAGTATTTAATGAAACATATCTTATTATAGCAAACAAAAGTTGTACATGAGACCTTTGAGTTGGAAAGACCAACGAGACAATAGATAGATAAGATCTATAGCTAGCTGTCTTGTTATACTGCAACCATACAGAATATTATTAATATATATATATATATTATATAGCTTACATAGTCCATATCAAAAAATTAAACTAATATCTACTATAATTAAACAGTGTTGCAAAACTTGATTAAAGTTTTAAGTACATATACATGACAAAAAAGATTACATAATATCCATGATAAAGCAAAGTCGACCGAATTAATCCATCAAATATGCACAAGCTCTAAAGAGAAAACCATGATAAAACCCAAATATTAACATACTTATTAAACTCCCCATAAGAACTTATGCAATGTGAGGTCAGCATTTCGATCTTCTTCTCCAACTCCTCGCGATTGGCCCCCACAATCTTGTCAATCACATTATCCTCCTTAATAAACAGAAATGTAGGCATTGCCTTGACATGTAACTTTGACGCAAGCTCCTGCATTACAATCACACACATTATATATATATATATATATATATTATAATGTGCTTTTTTGTTTCGGAAGACATTCTGTATATATGAACTATACATCATATATAATTATATCTATTTATATACAAACATATGTATATAATATTATAAATATATCAATTGTACTAAATTTAACGATACACATTCTTATCTTAATATACGTCATGTGTGTGCATATGACTAATATGTGTGTGCGTGTGTATACTCACGTCGTGGACGTCCATATCGACTTCAAGAAAGATCATATCAGAATACCTCTTCGAGAGGTCATCGAAAGCAGGCTGCATAAACTTACAGGGGGCACACCATTCAGCTGAGAAATGAACAAAACCTGCAAGAACCCATCCCATCAAAACCCATCAAATCCCACAAAATCCCATTAGAAACTCACAATTGCTCCTGTGCATTGGCCTCCTTGAGATACTCCTCCCACGCTTCCTTGGACTCCACCTTCACCACGCGCGACGGCTCGAGTTCGAGTCCGCCATCGCCTTCCTCGTCAAACTGCTGGACGTCGTTCGCGACGGAAATCTGGAGTGGTGCTTCTACCGCCATGGCCAGACGCGAGCGTGAACAAACAATAGAAAAAAGCCATCGCGTGACGGAATATGCTTAGTGAATTTCACAGAATATTCTAATCATATACTATCCACGGAATATGTCGACGCGGCAACGTTATACAGTTGGATATTCTTGGACGCGTGGTGCCTATCTGATTAAAATAGTAGCCAATGTTTATCATATTGGATATGGAGTTTAGAACGCATCGAAGGATCCACAACACACGTGTCGGCCGCATACGCCTTTGTTGAATAGTTGACTATTGATTATTAAATGAATATTTGCCCCTTGACATGTAATCATTTATAAGCCATCCTATTGGTCCACCTGTCATCTCCTATAAATTCAAGTAACCAGGATATTCCGACATACTCGTTAAAAAGAATCAAATCTTTATTCAATTAATAAAACCTGTTCTAATCACAGCACTGAAGCTGCCCTTCAATATTCTGAATGCAAGTGTCAAGGGCACGGTTCGAAACAACAGTTGTATAGTAATCCTTCCGACACGTGGCTCGCATAGTGATACCATTGAACTCCACGTGGTCACAGGAATAAACAAAGTTACCGGAGCAGTCGAGCCTGCCGCCCGTACTTCCGACACAGTCGTTGACATCAATGGAGGTGTGAACTTTCTCCCCACCGTACTTGGAACAAATTGCATACATGATATTGCCGTGGAAGTTGATATCATGGCATGAATGCGAAAAGTTGCCTCCCTGCATATAAAAATAATTAACAATACTGAAATAGATTTAATTACAGTTACCACTTACTTTGACAATCCCAATGGTGCTTATGAACATGCACAAGATCACAATATTGTGAACAGATGCCATTGTATTTCAGAATGCGGAACAAAACAATGAAGACGATTGATATGTATGTATGATGATAATCCTAACCTATGGGTCGTGCTTATATACTGGATATAGTGCCTTGCGTAGCGTGATTGAGTTCTGCTTTGGAGTGAAGCCGGCCGCCTTATAAGTTTTACTTCACACAAAATAATCATAAGTATGTATTGAATAGAGGTACACATCGAAGTAGAGATAGTGGGGATGATGTAATGAGCATAATGTATGATGACGTAAATTAGTATATTTGTAGACAATATTTGACTGTATATACATTCTTCAGTCCTCACATACACACGTCTCCTAGTTGGTTTCAACTCACGATGTCGTTTGATCCATGTTTGTATGCTTTAAGTTTGTTGTGGGTCACCTAAGGATATCAAGGGTGTAAGATTTTCAATAGGTTTTATATAATATTATAAGAGAAATGTAGCTTTACTGTTTGTGTGAAACTCAAAAATATGCACGAACCCTAATTATAATTAAGGGTAGTAAGTAATAATTTAGATAAATCCATTTTAATATATGAACATGATTTAAATCTCATGAATAACAACCACATCAACCATAACAAATGTAATAAGTCTGGTGTACAACTCTGTCTATAGGTGAACAATAAAATTCTTTATTATTATTATTTCAAGTTTAAGTTTTTTATTATTAATTTTCAATGTTATTAGCAATTTTATAATTCTGTAATTCTTAATAAGTTATATTTAAACTAAATTATATTAAATAAATATTAATTATATATATCCTCTATATATAAAATAATGACTATTTGCTTAAACTAGATATTCACAATAATACATATTCAAAATATTAATATTTCTGCTTATACTAGATATATACTATTGTTCATAGTAAGTCTCTTTGATAAATGATGAATATGCTACTCTAATAAAGGTATATGCTACAATAGAAATATACATAAAAACTATGTGGTAAGAAATGAGGTGACAGATAAGTATATTTACATAAAAAAATTATTTATTAATTTATTTTAAAAACTAGACCGACGTTTTATTCAAAAGTTCAAAACACTCAAAGTCTAAATCCATACAAAGATATAATGAAACTAGTTCCAATAAGGATATGGTAAATCCAACCCTATACACTGGAAGTATCTCGAATATAAAAAACTCAATGAAAGGATCCAGGTAAATTATAATTAAATGTTTTTATATAAGATATATAATGTTCTAAAAATCTAATTTAAATTGCAAATATTTATAAATTATAATGAAAGTAGTTATAAAGATTTATAAAAGTTTAATCACATAAATTTAATTAACAAGTGTAAACAATATGTAAATCATATGTTATCCATATATAATGTATTTTGTCTAGCTTTGATTGTATAGAGGTTGAATAGTATAAAATAATGCTTGATATACATAATATCTAAGTAGTATTAATAACGCCTTTGTGTGTATATATCAAGTGTCATATGTGCATGTGTATTTGTATAGGACATGTATAAATAAATATTATATATGAAAGTTGTAATAAAAATGGGAACCATACATGAAAATGAGAATATAAAAGAATCTTTAATTAATACTTATGAATTAATTATTTATATTTTAAACATACATTTTAAAAAATATTCTTTCTTTAATATATATTATTTTAAAAATTTTTTTATATTAAAAATATTAATTAATAATTAAATTATTAATTATTAAAAAATTAAACTATAAACATTCCCATTTTAGTTACAATGTTCATATATCCCATTATCCTCGACTCTAATAAATCTACCAATATTAGTTAAATATTAAGATAAACATATATCTTAAAAACCTCATACATTGTGTGTGTGTATGTCTATGCTTCTATACAGTGCATGTATAATATGCATGTGTGGTGTAACTATGAATATGATATCTGTATATATGTGTTAAATACAATATGTCTTTTATATAATATATCTTAGTATGTAATGTATGTGCGAGTAGCTAATTAGAAAATATATTTTTTAATTTCAAAACGTCTAAGGTTATGTAACCATATTAATAATACATACCTATATGTGTATGTGTGTGTACGCATGTGTTGTGTCGAGCATGCACTTTGTCGTATGCAGCACCTATTGCCTGTGTGGTCAAAGTTTTAATCTTTTAACGTAACTTTCGAGTCAAGTCAATTTGACCAAAATAATGTAGTACTTAATAGATATTTTTCTCATTTAACTTTTTGAGTCATTAAGATGCATTGACTCAGGTCAATCTAGTCAACTTAACATTTTAAATTATTCTGATTTAAATTTTATTTTCAATTCCTCACTAAAATAAACATAAAATTAGCGTATTTTAAACATGAATTTTGAAAATCTTCAAATTAGACATGAAATATATATATTAAACAGTTACAGCATTTTCAAAATTAGAAAGACTAGATATTTTTAAAAATTAGAGACTTTAATAACAATTAATAGCATTCTCTAAAACGTGAAATTTCTTAATACTTTAATAAAATTATAACAATATTATAATTCTAGTAATTAATAACTTTAGAGCATTCTTTAAAACATAAAATTCTCTTATAATCTTATTATAATTATATATAAGGGTCAATTATTATAATTTTAATGATATATAAAATTCTCTTAAGACTTATTATAATTGGTCCTCACATATCAATTATTATAATATCCAAATCTTAAAACCCTGTTTTTAGTTTTAAACTTACATGTCTAGTTTGGGAATTTTCAAATTTCATATCTAATATGGACCATGAGGTATTTATTATTAAATAAAATTATTCTAATTAAAATCTAGACAATTTATCATAGAAAAATTCATAATTCATAATAAATTTCATTAAGTTTACCCCCTCCCTTAATCACAGATAATTAAGTTAAATTTCTAATGAATTTACATTCATTCAGAGGATATAAATAAAATTTTAAAAAAACCTTCAAGGTTAATGCATTCATCTATATACATAATTTGATATATTTAAGTTTTATTAATTTTATAATTATCAATTAATTAAATTAAATTAATTAGCATTAATACAAAACGAAATCGTCTTCATGAGTATTGCATGTGACTCAAAGATGAATAAGTATATAAAATATTAATTTAAATTAATTTAGCACATGTTATTCAGAAATTTTTAATTATTTATTTATTTATTTTATTGTTGACATGGATTTGATAACCTAAATTTAACCCTTTTTTTTAATATTTGTGAAACACATACATTGGAAGTATGTTGGCCGTAAAGCGCACAATGTGTCCACAAAATTCCCGGACTTTTAATTATTTTTAAGTTTTTAATAATTATAAGAGTCGCAATTTCCACATTCTCATGCCAAGTTACCCTGCAACATCTTTGAAACTCGTGTGTGTATATACCACACACACACACAACATATATATAATATATATTGCTTAAGTGGTTGTTCTGAAAAGCGAATGGACAAGCTCCTTAAGTTCACAATGGTTCTCTTAGCAACCTTTGGTAATCTTAATAGAGTATATACATTATGTGAAACTAACATGGGAGATGTTGCAGCGTGTTTAAGTTCACCATCAGAGGCACAAGTGGGTGTATTGCAATTCTCAAGTTCGTACATATGCATTCTTCGATGCTCTCAGGGACACATGTTTACGAGTCGACTGCTCAGCTGTAGATCCAGGTGGCGAGTGCTTCGAGCCAACACGTTACCATGGCATGCTTCTTACGCGTTCAACCAGTACTTCCAAGACAGGCATCTGCAACGCCCCCTCGGAACCATTGTGGATCAATATCCAGGTAATAATAACGTTTCTGAACTTTCAGCACCTTGTAACCTGTCCCTTTCCTGTTCAGTTCCTGCACTCTTACATACCTCATGCAAGTTTGAGAATGGCACCAAGTAATGCTAAGCTTACTTAGTGAGAGACTGGATTTAATTTTCTTAAGCTCCTCAACAAGATTTCGGTTTTAACATTGGCTGTGCACCATGTCGAAGCATCCTCTCCACAGACCCGTAGGCGGTTTCTTGGCATTCACAAAACCAGCAACAGCTTGTTATACACTTCATTTGTTCACCCAGTAACCAGCCGCCACTAACACTGGCCAACATCTGGAACTTCCGCACAGGCAATACCATCAAGAACGAGAGCAGAGACTGCCCGTCTACCGGCAGCTTCGGACTCCTTTAGAACCCGGATAGCCTTCTCCATCAGATTCTTCTTCACATAAAGCTGGGTGCGTGGAAGTAACACCACGTATCCAAATCCACGGCGAAGCTCCTCCATCCTCTCTACGAGAGCCTTGGCTCCGTCCGCCAGTCCTAGCAACATATACAACGTACAGCATTGCGCGGAAGTCTTGAGCTTCCCATGGTTCTCGGCCTCCCTGAACATGTACTCGGATCTCTGGACGTCCATAAAATCGTTGCTTAGAAGCTCCATGCGCGCTCTACCCCGTCCGGGTTCTTAATCCTTGCATATAACGTAACTAGCGTGTTATATAGCTTCACAAACTGTCCGGTTTCCAGGCCATGTTCGATCTCCTCGAGGATTTCTCTTTGCCTGCCTGCAGATGCATAGTAAACCAGCTATAGACACATAGCTTGTTCATCTGGTTGAACATTTCTCTGCTTCTTTGTACCTTGAACCTCATACTTTGCAAACACGAGGAGGTTCTTAAACCACAAAGTCGAGCTCTATCTTGTGCTCAACAGCCTTGCTCCTGTAACGTGAGGACCACCTGTGGTGAGGTTGAATGTGTATAGTGAAGTGAGCATTTTCTCCGACTTAAGCTTCTCAAATACATACTCGGCCCTTCTTTAGCATCTTGGAGTTGGCATATGCCGGGATCCCGTGGAAGATCACTTGGTACCATCCACACCGTCCGTGAAGCTCCACTCTCCGGACGTCGTCGCGAGGGACTGGTTTGCTATATTCCTGCAGGTTTGTGTGTGTATATGTTTGATGTCTAGAGCTACTGGTATTTTAATCTGGTTAATCTGTTATCTCTTTCTCCCTCATTAATCGTAATAAGAACTTAAAGCACACATGACAACCAATCACTTCTTAACTAGTTTCTGTATTTCATATGTGCTTCATATCTTCATATCCGAGTGTGTATAATGCTTCTGGGATACACAGATAAATGTAAACACAGACATCTCCCCTCCCCCCGTTGATCCATGTTTGCATGCCTAAATAGTGTATATATTAAACTTAATTATTATCTTTAACTTGATTAATTTATTTATAAATTAATTTTAAATTAAATTATTATTTTTAATTTAATAATCTCTAAACTGATTCTTTACCTAGTTGGTATTTTTAATTTAATCATTAACCCTAGATATGTATCTTATTATCGAACTTATAGGAATAAACAAAGTTGCAGGAGGACCTAAGAGCAACATAACATTTGAAAGCTGAGCATGAGTTAAATTAAAGCATATTAAAATGAATTTATTTACAATTGTCACCTATTTAATAATATTATTAAGTACCCTTAAGTTATAAATGTACTGGTTGGATTTAACCATACTGCATATACAAATAAGGATGCAGGTAAATTATACTGTTGTGAGTATAAATGTTTCCTATATAAGTTATGTATGATGTTCTAAAAATTCTAAATTAACTTATAATATTTATAAAATATAATAAAAATGGTTATAAATATTTATAAAAGCTTAATACAAAATGTCAAACATTTGTATACGACGGCATATGTTGCACATAAATATAGCCAACAAGTGTAAAAATTAATCATATTTAAGTATATACATGCATGCATACGAGAATGTAATGACCCATTGTGTGCGTTAATCCATATACGATGTGTATATTAGATATACATCTAGCTCGAAATGCTGATATGGGTATTTATTTAGAGAGGTTGAATAGTATAAAATAGTGCTTGATATACATATATATAATGTATCTATGTACATACACTTAAATTTAATAACACCTTGTGTATATCAAGTGTCATGTGTGCGTGTACATACCTGAAACGCGTGCGGGTGCATTTGTGTAGGACATGTATCCTACTGAATTATTTTTCATTAGCTATTTAATACAAACTATTGAATAAACCCTAAACCTAAAAATTGAATTTTTTAATAAGGTGTGTAAGTGTATCCATGTGCATAACTATCTATATATAAAAATACAGGACATGGTGTATATATGTCTGAGCACAAAACGTATGTCTTAAAATTCGTACATTGTGTGTATATGTGTATATGTATATAACTTCTGCTTCTATAGTGTATAATATACAAATATGTATCTAAATTCTAAATATTTAGTATCAATGTACGTGTGTGTATTATGATTATTATAATTTATGAAATTAACTTCTATAATGAGTAGCCTAATTAGAAAATATATACATAAAATACATACATGTAAACGTGCTTTATATATTATATAAGTAATATCATTTATCATATAAGTACCTGTGTACGTGTGCGTGTTGTGTACACACGTGTGTACCTGAGCGTTTGTTTGTGTTGTATGCATGAGTTAACAAGCACGTGTTGGAATATAACAGACCTAGCCGCAAAGCACAACAAAGGTCAATGTTTTTAATCTTTATTTAACTTTCGAGTCAAGTCAGCTTGACCAAATAATGTAATGATTAACAGCATATATCAACGACGCATTGACTCAGGTCAATAGTAATTCAACTTGACATAATATTATCATTATTTTCAAATTCACTTTATATGATCTTAAAAAGTTGAATGTTATTATTCTTAATTTTAATAATATTTTAGTCTTTACATTTGAATTGTACATCCATTTTAAATGATTTTATTTTGAATTCCTCACTAAATTTAAGATTTGGAAAATTATCAAAATAAACTTAAATATTTAACATGAAATCTGAATTTCTCAAATTAGACATGAAAATATATATATTAAGCAATTACAACATTTTCAAAAAAAAAAAAAAAGCTCAATTATTTAAAAACTTATAGACGTTTAATAAGAATTAATAGCATTCTCTAAAAACATAAGATTCTCTTAAAACTTTATCATAATTATAGCATTATTATAATTCCAATAATATTTCTATAAACTATAATAACATGAAACTTTCTTAAAACTTTATTTTACTTGTATTTATAAGGGTCTTTACATATTAATTATTTTTAACTCTAATAATATAAATTTCTTCAAAACATAATATTTTCTTTATTGCTTTTATTAACTGTTTAAAAGAAAATTCTTATGTTTAATTTGGGAATGTTTTCTAATTTCATAAAATACTCAAATTTCATATATATTTGAATAATTTTTTCTTTAAGACTTAACAATTGCTTTTGAAACACTAATAAAATCACCGACCATGAAGTATTTATTAGTAAGTAAATTTATTTTTTTTACAAATTAAAATGGAATTATCATTGAATTAATTATATTTATTACTATAGATGAATTTATAATTTTAGATAAATTTTATTATTTAGTGAACACTTACAAAAGTTTAAGTACCCTTCCACCCAGTGATTAAATCCGTAGTCGAAAAAATGCTATAGAAATATTTAATTATTAATTTATTAATTATTAATCCATAACATTTTTACTATGGCATATATCACTGCTTCCACCAATGTTATTTTAACACTATTGCAAACGCATGTGAAAAAAACCGGCATCCCAAGTGTGTGCATATAAAGAGAGAGGTTAATTTAATGTAGCACTTGATTTAAATTATTTATGCCATATAATACACACACTAGAATTAAAAAATGCTTTTATATAAAATTAATGCACCCATATATAGCGCATATAACATATTTATGTATATCTTATAAATAAATGATTAAATCCGGCAATTTTTATTTTAAGTCAAGAAAATTGCCTATATAACACGCACACATATGCACACCCACCCAGGATATAGAAAATGTAGACACATATAGCCCACCCTCCCCTCGTGTGTGTGTGCGCTACACAATACATATTTATAACACATACTAAATATATATTATTCCATTATATGTACATTGCATAACTTAAAAGAGCAAAGAAGCCATTATACATGTTATATATAAAAATATCTGTATGTAAAATAATATATATACATGACATTATATCCAACTTAGTTTTTTAGAAAATGAATTTCTAAGACTTAATAGCAATGGATGTATTAACATAATTATATAAATATAAATATATATTATGTTTAACATTGTAGTTAGAACTTGCAAAAACTTTAAAAAAAGGTTAAAGAAATAAAATTAACCTCATGTGTACGTGTTTACTATGTATATTATGTGTATGAAGGGGTAGACATTTTTTAATTAATATATCAATGGGTAAAATTTAAATAAATTAAAATTAAATATTATATATTGTATGAGCAGTCATGATTTTTGATGCTGTGAGTGGTTTATGGTAAATGGTGTGATGCATCAGTGGGTGAGGCAGTGTTTCAATTTAGCAAGGGTTGTTGATTATCCAACTAGGTAAACTTTAACAACATCATCCTTAGCATCTAAATTATCTTTAACAACCCATCATCATTTCTAGTACCTTTCATTTCACAATAATAAAATTTAAAAGAATTTGGCAGTACTCTATGGCCTAAGCTTGGTTTAGGGTTGGTTGAATTCATATCACTCTAGCCTAGTCGAATTTCTATTGGCTAAACAACTCGGCCTTTCTTCAAGCCCAATTGAGTTTCCAATCTTAGTTAGAAACTTTAGTCGGGATGAACATCTTAGCCCTTCATAGTTATATTGGGATGAACAATCTAGTTAAAGTTGTAGCTTAGATGAATTTTCTAAACTTGGCCTTAGTAAGGAATGAACTCAAGTTGAGCTATCCAATTTAGATTGTTATGCTGAGGATGTTGAACTCAAGTTTCTTACAAAAGAAGAGGAAGAACTTATGTGTAGTAAAGAAATTAGGATGGATTTGAAGATGAAATAAATTTAGGATTTAAAAAGGATGGTGAGTAAGGATATAATCAGGGGCATGAACCTAGTGACAAGCAAGGAAACGTCAGCGTTTGCACAACTAGACAAAAAGAAAAAACTAAAACTTTTGAATGAGTAATAAGCAGCAATTAACAATAATAACACAACAATATTGAATGCAAATCTCTACTGCCTTGCATGAGAGAGGGTTCACACAATATGATTAGGACCATTGTCAAAAGAAGTGGGATAATCTTGTTAGCGAGTACAAGCCCATCAACTAAAGATAGGAGTAGCTCCTTATGCTTCATTAACATAACAAGAGATCTAGTAACATGGTCTCATGAGATTTAGATTTGTTTGAGTTTTTAAATTCATTTCAGGGAGAAGCCTACCACCATGCCACATTTCTTAAGTGAATTCGATAATCTGCTTTCAACTACTTTAGGTTCAACAACAACTTTGTATGTGTCTTTAATGGAAAATGATAATTTTGAAGAGAATGGAGATAGAGCTCTAGACAACACATGAAAGAGGAGGAAAACAATAAATGCAAGGATGTTTGAGCACTTGAGTGAAGGGGAGAAACTTTAGCACATGCAAATTGAAATGTGGTAGTGCTAGTTTTAATAAACATAGGAAGTAAGGATGAAACTTTATAATAAAAAATACACAAAACTACATGAGTGTTATTTGAGTTGATGTGAGGGTCCATTAATGAAACTAGTTAAAAACTTTGAGTATGATAATATTAGTAAGAAGTTCTCTATAGGGGTCTTTATATGTTCATGGAGACGATAATAATAAATGTTGAAGAGTATCATTCCTTACGTTAGAGGAGCAAGTGTGTTATATTGTAAGAATTTGAAATGTTGACTCATACTCAATTATCAAACATTGCAGGGGTTATTTATCATATGCATTTAAAATCTTGACACCTTCACAACATGAACGTGATGATTTTCTTTGATAAAAAATAACGATATAGCATAATTATGCAAGCAATTGTGAATGTTCGTAAAAGATTTGTAAACGCAAATGACAGGTGTCTAAGTATGAATTTTTTTTATTAAACATTGAATTCATATTTTATTTTGTAAGGAGCATACACATATGCAAATTTGAAAACATAATCATATTCAATAAAAGTTAATTAATAGTGATTACTTTTAAATTTATATTCAAATGGTATAACAGATTTTGTGACGACTATATCTTGTAGGTGATAAGAGATTTGTACAACTATATCTTGTAGGTGATAAGAGATATCAATTATAATGGCACTTGATGATTTTCTATTTAGGTAATAAATTTTTTATTTATTTAGCATAAAAATAATAATTGTGTTTGTAAAGATTAGTAAACACAAATTCACTAAAGAGCTTACTGTTATATGGATGATTGTAAAACAAGTCTTTAATCTTCTCAAACAAAAATTATGATGCCTTAATAACAAATTTAAAGTGAAGTTACATAATATACCATATAAGATTAGTACATGTATCATAATCCATAACTTACTTATTTACAAAGGAGAGACATATTACGAGGTAATATTAAAAGCATGAAGATGAAAATTAAAATGATGTTGTTATCGAGAATAATTAATTATGTACAAAAATCCACTTAAAAATCCAAGGGAAATGGGTGAAGCAATCAAATATACTCATACTATTTGGTTGGCATTGGAATCTCATCTTGTGTTTGGTAACTTCTTAGAGTTTAAATAATTAAGTGTTTTTATATGTAAACACATTTTCCCTTCAAAATTTACTTTAATGAATTAAGAGTTTATATGTAAATGACATGTCTTACTTAAATTTTAATAATAAAATAAAGAGTTGGTGTGAATACATTACATTTACTTAACAACGTCAGTAAACACAGTTCACTCTTAACACTTATTACAACAAAATGAAGAATAAGGGTGGGTGTGAATGCCCCTACATTAGTAACCGCAAATTGCACAGTTTTTAATATATTTTGAAGTTTCTTTTTTGACCGAATAATTGTACGAGTGCAAAGTTTTTAATATATTTTGAAGTTTCTTCTCTTGACCAAATAATTGTGAGAATGTCCGCGTTTTCCAAGTTACATGGGGTCCTGCAACGACTCGGACTCTTTGAAAATCGTATATATATAGTTCAAAGTGCGTAGTTTGTTCTATAAGCAAATGGACAAGCTCTTTAAGTCTACAATGGTTCTCTTAGCAACCTTTGGTAATCTTAACAGATACATTATGTGAAAACTAACCTTGGAGATGTTGCAGCGTGTTTAAGTCCTCCATCAGAGGGACAAAGTTGGTGTATTTCAAATCCTCAAGTTCGTACATATGCATTCTTCGATGCTCTCAGGGACACATGTTTACAGTCGACTGCTCGGCTGTGGATCCAGGCGGCGAGTGCTTCGAGCCCAACACGTTACCATGGCATGCTTCTTACGCGTTCAACCAGTACTTTCACAAGACAGGCATCTGCAACGCCCCCCTCGGAACCGTTGTCGATCAATATCCAGGTAACGTTTCTGAAACTTTCAGCACCTAGTAACACTGTCCCTTTCCTGTTCAGTTCCTGCACAAAGCTCATGCAAGTTTGAAAATGGCACCAAATAAAGAGTTTACTTGAAGCATCCTCTCCACAAACCCGTAGGCCTCTTTGTTGGCATTCACATAAACCAGCAACAGCCTGTTATACACTACATTGTTCACCGCCCTCCACTCTTCCACCAGCGCCTCAGCTCACTCACCATCTGGAGCTTTCCCACGAGTGCGAGAGCTGCCAGGTAGCCTTCTCCATCAGATTCTTCTTCACATAAAGCTGGGTGAGGTGGAAGTAGCACCAAGTATCTAAATCCACGGCAAGCTCCTCCTCTTAAAGTCGTTGCTTACGGGATCTCCAAGCTTCAGAAGCTCCCACCATGCGCTCTCTACCCCGTCCGGGTTCATAATCCTCGCATATAGCGTAACTAGCATGTTATACGGGGTCCCCAGCTTCACAATCTGTCCGATTTCCAGACCGGCATGCCTTCATGGAGATGCCCGGTGATATCCAAGATCGTGCTGCCGGGTTGACTGCAACCACCCCTTCGGTCCGACACGGCGGCTCGATCCGCTGGCCAACCAATTCGAGGGTTGGTTTTCCGCGATCATCGCTCGTCGAATTGCTGCCCGGTGGGGGAACCGGCGGGGTTCGACGTCCACATTAATCGCGCGTCCCGCTGCGGAAAGACAAATCGATTCAACAGAGTTCTACTTTTTCGCTGCTACTATTGTACTAGCCGCGGGCGGCTGCCGATCAAGAACTTCCCCCAACTCAAGTGAGAGACAGATTGTACCGCCGGCAGCGCCGCGGTGTAGCTTTTTAGGTTAGTATTATGTTGTAGGGCTGGCTCGAGTGCCCGCCGGGCCGGTCTTCGCGGGTTGTTTCCGGTTCCCGGGGATGGAACGACGGGAGCGGGGGTTTTGTGGAGATCTAGACTCTTGCATGATTGATTAACTGTTCTAGCGGCTTCTTCATTCACCGTCCATGGTGTATCTATGTTATTACACACGCTATACACGTCGTGTGTGGTGTGCATGTGGAAGTAGGTTGAGTTCCAAACAAGTTTACAAAACTGTTGGAATCGACGAAGTTTATTAATTATTAATTTGTAGCGGCCGGAGTTGGAATAAAAGAACTTTATTAATTTAAATAAGTTATTATTTAAACATTAAAAATGAATTTTTTAAATTAAAAAAAATGTCAAATCCATTAATCTATTTTTACAATTTGAATTTTACCACCGTTCATAGTCATAAACATTAAATTAACGAAGCAGCAGAAATCAAATGTGAATTAAATTGTGAATGAGGTATGAATTTTAAATTTAGGGTTTATAATTGCAGTTGTACTGGCGTCCATGGTCATCCACATGTTTTTAAAGTCTTATGTATATTTAACATCGGTGTGATTTCCTTTTTCACCAGGTTTCATTGTAGTTAAATTTCTTAGCTAAATCTATAGTTAAATTTACGATTATTTGAAAGTTGTTGCCATTTTGCATCTCAATTAATATATTTATGTTTGATCAATGAATATAATAAATTTTCCTTAAACAAAGAGAGTGCACAGAGAGAGTGTGGAGAGAGAATGCAAAAAGAGAGTGGATAGAGAGATCACAATGTTTCTGAATCTGTATAATTAAACTTTGAAGTTTATTCATCGTATAAACGTTACAAATGATGTCCTCGGTGTGGGATTGCCCTTGGTGAGAATGGATTGTTTAATCCCTAACCTCATCAACTCTCTCATTTCTTATGGCTCTCATTCTCATTCATAATCGTTAAACCTTACATTCATTCACTTTTAAATTGAAGTGTAATTTTGATTTCACAATTAAAATGCATATTTTTTACAATTGATAATTTCATAATTAAAATGCATTTTATTTTTCACAATTGATATTTATAATATTTTCTGCAAATGATAATTATAGGCGCATGGACTATTGATTCCTAAACCCTCTTTTAGTAATGAAAAGGAGACTACTCCATCATTTGAGCATACTATTCATATCTACAACCTATTCTTATTTTAGAAAGTCATGATTCCCAATTTAAAGGGAAGGAATGCATAAACTATAATTGTTGACATGGGACTTTAAACATGGTGAGCTGCTTCTAGTGTGGTGGCCTTTGAAACCTCGACAAGTTGCAAAAAAACTATAGAGAAAACATATGTCAAGAACATATTTACTTACCTTAGTAATTGGAGTATTGAGGTGATTAGTTTCTTCATCATTATCTTTCTTATCAGTTACTCTATCATTCATTTCTCATCGGTTGCTCCATCATTGTCTACCTCATATTGGAGTCAGTCCCCAATGCAATCGATTGGGAATATTTAATTATGACAAATCAATTATGAACAAAAGAACCATTACTTACTACTCTCAAAATGCATGGTCTACCCACTTTGTTGAACTTGTAAGTTTTATTAAGTATTCCTTATATACTTGCTTAGACCATTTCTAAATTTGTCATTCTTCTTTATTAATTTCAAGTCATATACCTTTTACATAGTACTTCTTTTTTAAAGAAACACATCTAGTGTGCCCTCTATTATTGATTTGAGTCTGTCACTTGTGTTCGTTTACATTGTTCACATCATGAAATCATGCCCTCCATTAGCATTTTTACTATGGGCAGCAATTTATTTGCTGCTACCAAGGTACATGAACTTCCCATATTGAAACGGCCTCATTATGAGTTGTTTGACCACCATGTCATGAAGAGCTTCCAAATTGTTCCATAAAGCATCATAATTCCTCTTCGTATCCACAACTTGAAGCTGCAAAAGATGCTTGGGACGGTACTCCCAAGCTTATAAGTATGTTTAATAATGCTATGCCAATGTTGTATAGTGTACTACCCCATATGCGTTGACCTCCTTGGCTTGCTCCTCTAGAGATTTCACCTCGAAGATTGGATTACATACCCATCCCGGCAAGCATCATGTAGCTCATCTTACTTTCTAGATGATCACCAGTCATAGTTACGAACACGGCCGGGATCCCGACCGTGTTCACCGTGTTTCATGAACACGGCCTGTGGTTCGTAACATTAACCTTAGGGTTAGGGCATACGCAATAATATTTTTCTAGGGCTTGTTGAATCTGGTGAGTTCATCTTCATTCTACAGGATTCTATATATCTCATGCTGTTCATCATAAGTGTGATGCAGTTTTGATCAAGGTAGCATTTTGGAGAGCTAGCATTTTATTTGATATTCAATAAATTTGAACCGGAGAAGACCTTCAATTCTGGTGAGTTTTTTTTTAAACGGAATCTGAATGCAGTTCATTGTAGCTTTGGCATAACTGTCCTCTGACTCCATCCGTATGCAAATAAATATATATAATAATATATATATATATATTATATTATATATAGAGAGAGAGAGAGAGAGAGAGGAGAGAGAGAGAGAGAGAGAGAGAGATCATATACACATTGTAGACAACACAGTAGATATGTATATATGATGACACATACAAGTGAATAATGGATTTGCAAGGGATAGCATGGTGCTGATTTTTTTTTTTGAGAGAGAGAGAGAGCATATATACGTTGTAGACAACACAATAGATATGTATATATGATGACACATACAAGTGAATAGTGGATTTGCAGGATGGTGCTGATTTTTGGGAGAGAGAGAGAGAGCATATATATGTTGTAGACAACATAATTATATGTATATATGATGACACATATAAGTGAATAGTGGATTTGCAGTGGGGATAGCATGGTGCTGATTTTGAGAGAGAGAGAGAGAGCATATATACGTTGTAGATAACACAGTAGATATTTATATATGATGACACATACAAGTGAATAGTGGATTTGCAGGGGGATAGCATGGTGCTGATTTTTGGAAAATGGTGTTGTTAACTTGCAAAAATGACTGTGACTACGACAAGTTTGTGAGCTATAAAGTACTAGAGACAGTTCCTCATCCGGAAGACGAGCTTGAGTCAGGAGAGGAAGAGGAAGATGAGGAAGATGGAGACAATGTAGAAGAGATTGTGAAGTTGAGGATGTTTGATTAGTTTATATATAATAAAATAGCATATTTTTAGAATTAAAATTAGAATATTCTTAGAATATTCACTAGAATATTTGTGAGCCATTCGTGTTCCGTGTTCGTGTTTCTGTGGTCGGGTTCTTGAAATCTAAGGCTCGTGTTTCGTGTTTCGTGTTTGTGTTCGTAACTATGTCACTAGTAGGTATTGTTTCTTCACCTCAGTTAAATGGAGAGCTACTGCAAGTCAATGCCAAGACATAGGCAAAGAACAAGCTCTGCCTATCCTTATAAGATATACCTATAGGATATGCCTGCAGGATATTTCTACAGGATATGCCTGTAGGATATGCCTATAGGATATTCCTACATGATATACCTATAGGATATTCTTACAGGATATGCCTATAGGATATACTACATGATATGCCTAGAGGATAAGGGTCACTATTTTAGCTCATGACTAGATTAGACTCATGACCAGATTAACTTATAGTTGTGAGTATAAAAGCTCCGACCTAATTGTTGTACAATTAGTTATTTCAACACACCAGTCTTTTTATGATCAATCTTATTCTTGTCTTGTCTTGCTCCTTGCCTTCTATCTTATTCCTGGTTCCTAGTTCCTATTCTGCTCCAATTCCTGTCCTACTCCATGTCCTGCTCCTTGTCATGCTTCTGAGTCAAGCTTCCTTGTTCTCGAAATCCTGCTCACTTACTTATTCCTGGATCGTGGCTTGACAACATTCATGCACCACCAAGATAAAGGATTCCCACTCCACACCCATTGATACCTTCAACACTCATATCAACTCTCTGAATACCAAACCAAAGCCCCGAATAAAAAGTAACAATTTGAATCCAAGGGATAAATCAAATAAATATGGCTTCCCAAGGCACACACACCCGAAGCCATTCAAGCAGCATGTACCCACACTCTCATGGCCATAAGGGATAGATTATTTGAACTTGGAACACACACCCCATTATGATTGAGCCACACTCCCATTGCCCAAAACCATATATAGCCACAAAGGATAGCCATCCAAGAACTTGGCCTTTTCATAAATCCTTAACCCAGTTGTTATTCTTGACTTAATGAATTTATTTTCAAAATTGTATATATGAATTTAATTACTTATTGACCCTTAATTCAATTATTATCTTTAAGTTGATTAATTTATTTTTATTCCCTTGTTCTCATGAGAATAAGAACATGCTCTTTTTTATGTTTATTATCATTGGTTTAAATAAAATTTTTAAAATATATTAATATATATAGTTAAGAGTTTTAATTTTATTTATTTTATATAATTGAGAAGCCTATAATTTTAATTTGTACTTAGTTTATTTTAAAAATAAAATTTATTAAGTTTAAATTAATATTGTAAGGTAAAATTTTATCCAGACTTTTAATTCACCTTAACCTCATGAGTTTAAGATAATAGTCATACAAGCTTCTTGCAACCCATTATGATAGCAATGTATTTAGCCTCAACAAATGAGATTGCCACCACACTTTTATGTTTACTAGCCCAATTAATGGCAGCTCCGCACATGTGCAAATTGAAACTTATGGTGGAGTAATATTCTTATTGGTAGCCCAGTTAGCATTAGTGTAGCATACCAATGCCATGTCACTCATGAAATAGCATAAATCATGATCCATTATCCCTTTAAGATAGTACAGAATGTAGTAGCATTCCAATGATTGGTACATGGTCGTGTGTTGAATTACCTTAACACAATGGTAGCATAACATATGTCCAACCTTCTTGAAAGTACCAAGTACATCACACATCCAATTAAACTCTAGTAATGGACCTTTCGGCAAGCTCCTCCTAGCATTTTCATGCATGAGTATGCTAGTGATCATATGTGTCCATGTAGGGTGGCAATCAATCATATTGAAACGGGTTAAGAGTAGTTCCATATATTGGCTCTAATGTAATTTCATTATATTTCTCGTTTCACTTAAATGTTCAAGAAGATGAAAACTTCATTTAAGTTCTTCATTCAAAATGTTTTAACAAGTTTGATTTTAAGGTTATAAATGGTAGCCTCATCTCCCCTAGTGACCAATAAGTCATCAATATAGAGAGCGATAATGAACATGTTTTCATCATCACTTCTCATATAGATATTAAAATCTATAGTAGCACATTGAAAATCATGCTGACGAAGTGCCTCATCAAATTTATGATACCATACGCGTGAGGACTGCTTGAGGCCATATATAGGTCTTCTAAAGCTTTGGTAAGATCTCCATGACTAAGAAATTCAATGGGAATGCGCATAAAGATCTCTTTGCCCAACTCTTTATGTAGAAAAGTTGTTTAACATCCATCTAATGGATCTTTCACTTTTTGACATTAGCAAAAGCTATAATTATTCACACACTCATCATCTAGATTATAGGTGAAAAGGTCTTATCATAGTTGATGCCTTTCACCTGAGTGAAGCTTTTGGCCACAAGATGAACCTTATAGTAGTGTTGATTAATTATATTGTCACGAGTGCATTTAAACACCCATTTAAAATCCACAAGCTTGCATCATCATGAGGCATCACAAACGTTAAAAGTTTAATTTTTAATGAAAGAACTTAAAAAATCTCGTCTTGAATGGCGACATGTAAAAACTGGGAATCAATTCCATGGGCTGCTTCATTATATGTATAAGGGACAGTCTTGTCTACAAACATGCATCTTAATCAGCATCTTCCAAAACCTTGTACGATGGCTTACGTAAACAAGACCATCCAAGGTCGAGCGTGCCCGGCAACGATAGACATGGTTGACAACCACTGTCACTTCAAACTGCGGAGCCTCGTCAGCATATTGGACATCTTTCAATGCATGAGGATGATAAAGCTGAATCTCATGATCTGCATATAGCACCACCACATCACCCTTGAAGGAAGTGGGGTATACACTGTTCTTGGTGTTTCATGCGGAATGATGTTGATATGTCCTAGGAACTTGTATGTGTTCAATCCCCTCATGAGTGCAAGATGCTGTGTGAGAGTTTTTTTCACTTGAGAATGACGAGTTCGATTCCGGCAAATGCATAACAGGTGAACTAAAGGTTGAAGAGACAGGAACTTTCAAGGTGGGCTCCATAGTGTGTGTGTAATACTAAATATTAGCTGCTTTGGAAGGTGGCAATTTGGATAGGAGCAGAGATGATGGGTACTACACATGTTATTATGAGAATTAATAACATTATAATAACTATAGGGTTTAGGGTTGAGGAGAGAATGGGCTGCAACGGATGGCGTCTGTGCAGAGCGATGGCGGCATTTCCGTGCTCATCCATGGAAATTACGAGCTCTTCGACTGCTACATTTTGCACGCCATTTCCCAGGTACTACACATCTCTCCATTCCCAACACAGATGGGCAGCTGCATATGCATCGGCAACAAATACAACCACACGTAAGCCCGATTTGGTCATGAAGAACATCCTAGAGGACGCAGATGTGTCAAGCTCCTCGGAATCCGAGGAGGACAGTGAAACAGAGGAGGCACCAGAGGGTCTCTGGGATGATGTTCATTACTCATCTGCTAATGAGCTCGTGAATAACATTGCCAGGTATAAGCGTACAGAGGTCTCCCAAGTTGTTCCAGAAGTCAAGAAATGGATGAAAGAAGGACAACCTTTCAACAAGCACACGTTACTGTTTGTGCTGTCCAGACTCAGGCGCCGCAAACGTTATGCCCATGCTGTCCGGGTATGTTATTGATTATATATATATATATATATATATATATATATCTGTGTGTGTGTGTGTGTGTGTGTCTGCGTCTACATATATCTGTATATATACATATACATGTACCAGAAGCATTATACACATTTTTTATGAAATATGAAGCACATTTAACAATAATGAGAGAGAGAGAGAGTGATTAAACAGAGTAAACTATCAGTAGCTTTAGACATCTGTTATTCAAACAGATACACACAAACCTGCACGAATATAGCCTCTCTCTCGTATCACACACGCACACGTGTTGACTGCTACTTCAGGTAGCAAATTGGATGGCAGCAACCAAACCAGTCCCTCACGAGACAAAGGACGACGTCCGGAGAGTGGAGCTTCACGGGCGGTGTGGATGGTACCAAGTGGCAGAGAAGATCTTCCACAGCATCCCAGAGGAAGACAGGGACGAGGCAGCATACAATGCGATGCTTCTGGCATATGCCAACTCCAAGATGCTAAAGAAGGCCGAGTATATATTCGAGAAGCTTAAGTCGGAGAACATGCTCACTTCACCATACACATTCAACCTCATGGCCTCACTGTACCGTCGCAAGGGAGTCCACCACAAGGTCCTCACGTTACAGGAGCAGGCTGTTGAGCACAAGATCGAGCTCGACTTGTGCTTTAAGAACCTCCTCATGTCTGCAAAGTATGAGGTTCAAGGTATCGAAGAAGCAGAGAAAGTGTTCAACCAGATGAAGAAAGACGAGAAAAGCCTCCATATAACAAGCTACGTGTCAATGGCCAGTTGCTATGCATCCGCAGGGATGTCGGAGGAGGCAGAGAGAATCCTCGAGGAGATCGAACACGGTCTGGAAAGCGGACAGTTTGTGAAGCTGAGGACCGCATATAACACGCTAGTTACGTTATATGCGAGGATCAGAAACCCGGACGGGGTAGAGCGCGCATGGAAGGAGCTTCGGAAGATTGGAGATCCCGTAAGCAACGACTTTATATGCTGTATAAAGTCGTGGGGTAAGCTGGGTGACGTCCAGAGATCCGAGCACATGTTCAGGGAGGCCGAGAGCCATGGGAAGCTCAAGAGCTCGCCTATCTTCAGTGCAATGATGTACGTGTATATGCTGCTAGGAATGACAGACAGAGCCGAGGCGCTCGTAGAGAGGATGAAGGAGGAGCTCGCCCTGGATTTAGATCCTTGGTGTTACTTTCACCTCACCCGCAGCTTTATGTGAAGAAGAATTTGATGGAGAAGGCTATCCGGGTTCTGAGGGAGTCCGAAGCTGCCGGTAGACGGGCGAGGAGGTCGAGGCCTCTCCCGGCAGCTCTCGCACTCGTTCTTGACGGTCTTGCTCGTGCGGAAGCTCCCGATATTGAGCGAGCCGAGGCGCTGGTGGAAGAGTGGAGGGCAGCTGGTTACTGGGTGAACAATGTAGTGTATAACAAGCTGTTGCTGGTTTATGTGAATGCCAAGAAACCGGCCTACGGGTTTGTGGAGAGGATGCTTCGAGATGGTGCACGGCCCAATGTGAAAACCGAAATCTTGTTTGAGGAGCTCAAGAAAATCAAACACCCAGCTTCTCACTAAGTAAGCTTAACATTATTTGGTGCCATTTGGAAACTTGCATGAGGTATGTAAGAGTGCAGGAACTGACAGGAAAGGACAGTGTTACTAGGTGCTGAAATACACCAACTTTGTGCCAGGAGTACTTAAACACGCTGCAACATCTCAGAGGTTAGTTTTCACATAATGTATATACACGAATTTGAATATTTTACCATATTATAGACATAATTTTTCTTTGTATTTATTTATTTACAAAAGCTAAAAAAATGAGTTTTCTTAAAACATGAAATTATTTTACAAACGTTTTAATGATATTATTGCAAATACAGTGTTCATATCAGTTCTTGTGATTCATTCTTCCACTCTCAGAACCAGCAAAAGGATCGAGTCTCACATTAATGAGAGCAGGCTTTCGATTTGCAAATGCCTCCTTAACAGCTGACTCGAGCTCATGTGGTTCCTGGGCAAAGTATCCCTTCCCACCGAAAGCCTCCATAACTAGTAACAAGTACTGTTATTACACACGCACACACGCACGCACGCACGCACACAATACTTACTTTTCTCATAGCGTGCACACTCTACAAAAGATGTTGGTGCAGGAAAGTCCTTTAACTTCCCTTCCTTCTCCTCTGGTTTCCTCCTGTCACCTCCATAAACACCATCATTGTTGAAAACAATGACAACTACTGGTAGATCGTATCGAACTATTGTCTGCATATAATTGCTGTTATAATATGCTGTACATGCATATACCCAACACACACAACATATACGTCTCTCTCTCTCTCTCTCACACACACACACACACACGTCTCTCTCTCACGCACAATATACACCCAACACACACAACATAAACGTCTCTCTCTCTCTCTTACACACACACACAACATAGACGTCTCTCTATCTATCTCTCTCACACACACATGTGCGCGCGCACACAGGCATGCACGCACCTCCAATTCAAACCCGCTAAAGCCGAGTGCAGAATCACCTTCAACAGCAACAACAAGACGGTCAGACTCAACAGCAGCAGCAACAGCATATCCCATCCCGACACCCATGGTCCCCCACGTCCCAGCATCAAGCCTTGTGCGAGGCTCGAGCTGCGAAAGCACAGTCCTCCCAATATCCATAGTGTTCGCACCTTCCGAGACAAGTATAGGAACTGGCGATCCCAGGGAATTGATTGCGTCTCGTATAATCCTCAGTGGTGTCATATAGTTGAACGGTACAACGTCCTTCTCCAGCTGCTTTGATAGCTTCTCCACGTTCTCCTTACTCTTCGTCCTGAGTTTGTCAACCCACTCGTGGTTCTCCCCAAACGAAAACGGGGAGTCCTTCCATTCCTTGTTGAGCTGCTTCACCACAACTCGTGCATCCCCAACAATCCCCACAGTGGGATTCCGTTGTTTTATCTCCTCTTCTGAGATATCCACCAGTATGAACTTGACAGACTTCGACCACTGTGGTGGCTCTCCAAAGTGAAGCAACCAGTTCAGACGTGCACCAACAACAAGCACTACATCTGCTTCCCTCAGTGCAAGTGATCGTGCTGCTCCTGCTGAGAGTGGGTGCGCGTCTGAAATCACTCCCTTCCCCATCGGACATGCCAGGAACGGTATCCCAGTCCTCTCCACAAACTGCCTGTAATTATTCAATCATGTGTGTGTGTGTGTGTGTTGTTTAACGTCTTGCTTAACCCAACTACGAGGCATAAGAGACGAACTGTTGTCAAGTCTTCTTGTTTGGCCCAACTATGTTAACATATGTTTAACGTCTTGTCGGGCCCAACAATGAATCATATGATGCGCAATGAATGTGTGTGTGTGTGTGTGTGTGTGTGTGTGAGAGAGAGAGAGAGAGAGAGAGAGAGAGCTTACTTGACTTCATTCTCGGCACGACAGAATGCAGCTCCTTTCCCAAACACAACAAGGGGCTTCTCAGCACGACGGAGCAGCTCAATTGCACTCCCAATGTCTTCATGTTTAGCTTCTGGAAGCTCAGAACTCCATATGGGAAGCACAGGTTTTATACTCTTAAGTAGATTCTCAGCATCTTCGAAGGATATTTTCTCATGAAGAACATCAGCAGGAAGATCTATGTAGGCACCCCTGGTCGTTGTTCCATGGCAGCAGTAAAAGCCTCTGAAACCACCTGTATGTATATAAAAAAAGTTAAACATCTAAGCATACACATACAGACCTTTGGGATGTCAGATATCTTCGTGGCTTTCCCAGCGTACTTAACAAAGGGTTTGACGACTTCTAACTGGTTTAGCTCCTGAAAGTCACCCTTACCAACATCTGCCTGTGTACACGAGCCTGATATCATAACAAGAGGCCAAGTATTTTCGTCGCATTGCTTAAACCTGCTAAACCATGCACACAACCTGGCCCAGACACAGTTAACAAAACCCCCGGTTTACCTGTAAAGCAAAAACATGTTAAGTGTGTGTGTGTGTGTGTGTGTGTGTGAGAGAGAGAGAGAGAGAGAGAGAGAGATGCATGCTGTGGGCTTACCGGTTTTAGAGAGAGAGAGATGGATGCATGTTGTGGGCTTAACGGTTAGAGAGAGAGAGAGAAATGGATGCATGTTGTGGGCTTAGAGAGAGAGAGATGGATGCATATTGAGGACTTACCGGTTAGATATCCTGCAGCTGAGGCTGCATAACCAGCAGACTGCTCATTTCGAAATGCAATGAACTTAATACCGTCTTTTATTGCATCTGTTGCCAAGGATGTGACTGGAATTCCCACTACACCATACATTCTTTCGACACCCGTTGCTGCAAGGGCCTTTACAACCAGCATGTTTCCATCCATGTACTCACCTGTATAACTTTACTTATATATATATATATATATATATAATATATATATATATATATAAGAAAACATAGTAAGTTACCTTCGGATTGCGCCTTGCTGCTTCCCATGGTGAATCTGACGAAATTAAGTGTAAATACATGAGATTTGTATATATATATGTGTGTGTGTAAATACACAGCAAAATGTGGATATGAAATTGAGTGTAAATACATGAAATATGAACAAAAAAACACATATATGAACATGTATACACACCTATAAGTGAGCTAATAAGAACAAAAGCGTGAACGATCTGCAGAATTGTGATATTTTTGGAGGTAGCATAGCACAAGCCCTAATAATTCACTAAAGGGCAACTCCACTTGTTATATGTGTGTGCGTGATGCCTACGCGTGGGTTCTCTTTCCACGCGACATGTAATTATATAAAATAATGTTTAATATATAGATAATATGCTTGTATGTTCTCTCTCTCGCTCACACACACACACACATGCACACACAAAATATGTGTGAGTGCGCGACTCTTTGCACACATTTTTAGCATGTGTGTGTGTGAGAGAGAGAAAGTGAGAGAACACATAAATAAAACAGATACGTGAGTGGGCACGCGCACGCTGTATGTTTATGAGTATTTGCTATGTATGTCACCCGGCATTGCAGAAGGAGAACGCTGACGGACGTGTTCCTCCGGCACGGTAATCGTGAGTTTTCAGCTCCGACTTATAACCAGTTCGATGCACCAGTGTATAGAACAGAAGGCCCCATCTCAGCACTACTTGCTGCCCTCAAACAATGCGGGATTTGGAAGCAGGCAAAGGCCTACATATAGACGTACTCGAAGCCGGCTTTGTTACCAACAAATACGTAGCGACTGATGCGGGAGCATGAGAACTGGTTGCTTCACTTTGGAGAGCCACCACAGTGGTCGAAGTCTGTCAAGTTCATAGTGGTGGATATCTCAGAAGAGGAGATAAAACACCGGAATCCCACTGTGGGGATTGTTGGGGATGCACCAGTTGTGGTGAAGGAGCTCAACAAGGAAGGGAAGGACTCCCCGTTGAGAAACTCAGGACGAAGAGTAAGGAGAACGTGGAGAAGCTATCAAAGCAGCTGGAGAAGGACGTGGTTATATGACACCACTGAGGACAACAAGCACTACATCTGCTTCCCTCAGTGCAAGTGATCGTGCTGCTCCTGCCGAGAGTGGCAGCAGACGCCAGCGAAAAGCTACTCTCGATTAGAACTATTAGAGCTCGTGCATAGTGACATTTGGGGTCGTTCCCCTCATGTTTCTTTTGGCGTATGGACTCCCAGATGTCACTATGCACGAGCTCTCATAGCTCAAGTAGCTCTAATAGCTCTAATAGCCCAGACGCAGATCAACCAGGACCAGGTCGAATGTTGGGAAGCCTCCTGAGCGGCTCATTGAAACCATGCTTGCAGCCGTTCAAGATATTCTAGAAAGTTTCATTGAGACTTTGGTAGCTGGCGCTGGCAGCTATGCCGATGCTCCAGACAAGGACAAATGGGCTGCAAATTTCCACGAAGAGTACAATTCCTTCGTCAAGAACCGTACTTTCTCTTTAAGTCCATGTGGATTCCCACCATCAAGCTCATACAGTCTCACGCTAAGGCTACTCGGGAGTCGACTACACGGAGACTTCAAACTGACCACCATCCGCACCCTGTTCGCGCTCGTTCCTGAATGACGAGCTCGACGAAGACATTTACATGGAGCAGCCCCGAAGAATACAAGTTTTTATGTCCCAGTACGAAGCTGGTATCATCCAGTGTCCCACACAGGCATGTACTTACCAAACCTTTATCTGCACCGAAGTTCGGACAGGCTTCGGTGTTAGAGTATTGGGAAATCCGGTGACTGACACGTCACGTTGGGAGACACGTCCGGTTCTTTTGCAATGGAATGACAACAGGATTGTGCCTTGCATATCTGTAAAATAACTATGAAAGAGGTCATATATATATATATTTACATATACATCATGTGTTTCTGTTCGCTAAATGTGAAAAATTACACACACACACTCATATATACATACACACAGCTAAATGTGGATATGAAATTTGAAATATAAAAATATATATATACATGTATACACACCTATAAGTGAGCTAATAAGAACAAAAGCGTGAATGATATGCAGAATTGAGAGAATTTTGGAGGTACCTTAGCAAGGAGTGTGTGTGTGTGTGTGTGTGTGTGTGTGTGTGTGTGTGTGTGAGAGAGAGAGAGAGAGAGAGAGAGAGAGAGAGAACATATAAGCAATTATGGAAATTGTCACTATCATATCATACGTGTATTATCTATATAATATAATAAACAATATTTTTATGAACTAAGAGAACCCACGAGTACGCATCACGCACACACACATGAAACCTTACAATATTCTGCGGATTTAGGGTTATCACACACACACACACATATGCATACACAACCATGCAATCAAAATGTGTGAGTGCGTGACTCTTTGTACACGCAAGTAGTTATACCTACATTTCTAGCATGTGTGTGAGAGAGAGAGTGAGAGAACACATAAATAAAACAGATACGTGCGTATGCACGCGCACGCTGTATGTTTATGAGTATTGACCTTCTGCTATGTATGCCACCCGGCATTACAGACGGAGAACGCTGACAGACGTGTTCCTCCGGCACGGTAATCGTGAGTTTTCAGCTCCGACTTATAACAAGTTCGATGCACCAGTGTATAGAACAGAAGGCCCATCTCAGCACTACTTACTGCCCTCAAACAATGCAGTAAGAACCGGGATTTAGAAGCAGGCAAAGGCCTACATATAGACGCACTCGAAGCCGGCTTTGGTACCAACAAATACGTCGCGACTGCACTGATCAGTATGTATAGTAAATGCGGGAGCATGAGGGAGGCAAGAGCCGTCTTTGAAAGGATGACCAACAGAAACGCTGTCCTGTGGAATGCCATCATCCTTGGATACGTGGAGAATGGGGAAAGCTCGGTCGCTATGGAGTTACTAGCGAAGATAGACTTTGAGATGGATTCTGTTACGTACGTTGCTGCATTCAAAGCGTGTGCCGGGTTGTGTACAACGGACAGGGAGTTTTCGCTACGGAAGGGAATGCTCGTTCATAGACAAGCTAGAGAGCGTGGGTTCGACACGGACATGTTCGTGGCGAACACCCTGGTGGATATGTATAGGAAATGCGGGTGTATGTTGTATGCCAGGAGGTTTTCGATAAGATGGTGTATTGGGACGTTGTATCGTTTACTAGTCTTATACTGGGATACGTGGAGAATGGGGAAGGCAGCTAATGCGCTAGAATGGAGTGTCAACCGAACTCTATTACGTTTGTTGCCTCCCTCAAGGCATGTGCAAGCTTGGCTGTTGGGAAACAGCTCAACAGGCGGATCTGTTTAGAGAAGGGGAAAGCCATTCATGTACAAGCCAAAGAGCATGGAGTCGATAGACTTGAGATTGTGGCAAACACCTTGGTAGATATGTACAGTAAATGCGGTAGCATGGAGCTTGCTAGAGAGGTATTCGATAAGATGGATCAACCGACGGTTGTTTCATGGAACAACCTGGTTCTGGGGTACCTGGAAGACGGACAAAGCTTGGTAGCGATGGACTTGCTAGCAAGGATGGACTGCGAACCGGACATTGTCACGTTTGTGGCTGCATTAAAGACATGTACCGCCTTGGCTAATGAGAGGCACCTGAGCAGGCAGCTGTGTTTAGACACAGGAACAGGCATTCATAGAGAAGCCAAGGAGCAAGGTGTGGAACTGATTTATTTGTGGCAAACGCCTTGGTGGACATGTACAGCACGTGTGGGAGCATGAATCGTGCTCGGGCAGTTTTCGATAACATGGTATGTCGTGACGTTGTCTCATGGTCAAGTCTCATGCTTGGATACGTGGAGAATGGGACGAGCTCCGTAGCATTAGAGTTGTTCACAAACATGGACTGTAAACCGAACTCTTTTGCTTTTGTCGCCGCGCTCAAGGCATGCTCCGCCTTGGCCGTGAGAACAAGCAGACTTATATAGAGAAAGGCAAGGAGATACATAGTCAAGCTAAGGAACACGGAGTTAATCAAGTGATATACGTAGCAAACAGCTTGTTAGACATGTATAGCAAATGCGGAGTATGAGAGATGGCCGGGAAGTTTTCGACAATATGACTCACAAAAATGTTATCTCATGGAACATTCTCATTCTGGGATACGTGGAATGTGGGAAGGCTTCGTAGCCATGGATCTCTTCACTAAAATGGACTGTGAGATGGACTCACTTACATATGTGGCAGGACTTAAGGCGTGCGGGAGCACAGGGGCACTCGCATTCGGAGAACGAATACACAGTCAGCTGTGCAAGCTCGGACTCGAAGAGGATCAAGTAGTTGCAACAGCACTACAGGATTTCTATGGGAAATGTGGGAAAATGACAGCTGCGGAGCATGTGTTTAACATGATACGATATAGAGACATCGTGTCGTGGAATGCATTGATAGCGGGGTATAGCAAAGTGGGAAACACTTCTCGAGTGTTTGATTTAGTGCGGGATATGCAGGAGGCAGCGCTACAAGTGGACGGTTAACGATGGTTCTACTGCTTACCTCTTGTAACCACGCTGGTATGGTCGAGGAGGGCGTCAAGTGGTTCGAGTCCATGCGTGCGTATGGTGTCACCCCGAGCATGGAACACTACCACTGTGTGATCGACATGTTGGGGAGGGCTAACAGATTGGAGGATGCAATATCGATTATCGATAGCATGCCTTATGAGGTTGACAGCGTTGCTTGGACCAGTCTGTTAGGGGCCTGTAGGCACTCAAACCATATGGAGGTGAGTAAGGCTGAGTTTTATGCATTATGCAACAAGATAAGAGACGCTGCCAGTAATAAAACCTTTCGCTAAAGAGTGTGTGTGTGTGTGTGTGAGAGAGAGAGAGAGAGAGCACGAACATGTTGAATGTGTGGGTGAACAATATAGCATATGACGTCACACATACACCGACGTAGACATAAAAGAGTTATATATAAATGAAAGCGGAAAAATGGATGAACATAAATGCCGAGAGGTAATATATATATACCGAGAAAAAAGTTTAGCACCTCATGAGGAGTTTAACTTCAGCAATGCACTGCTGCCTACGATGCTCAGAATCTCCTTACCAAGTGCAATCTGTGCATACGCCTGCTTCTTCTCCTGCATATGGAGCATCCTCTCCTCTATACTGTCCCTACTATCAGCCTGAATACATGCACGTCCCGCGTCTGCCCCAGCCTGCACAATACATGTATAAATATACCCATCATACGGATAGAGAGAGTCTGCCTACGTACAAACATCTATCTATAAATTTATAGACAGTACAATCACCGCAAAGCGCATAGAAGGATTATTACATGTTATGGAAACGCACACATGCGCACATACACACGTACACACACCTGTGAACACGGTCCATGGCTTGGTCTTCAACAGCAGGATTCCACCAGGGATCCATCATGAACACGTTGGATGCGCTAACCAGGTTTAATCCCACACCTGCTGCCTTCAAACTGAGTAAAAACACCGTGGGTGAATCCTTGCTTGTCGATTTGAATGCCTCCATTGCCTGCTCTCTCTTTCTTGCACTCATTCCACCTTCCAGTTTCACAAACTTGAACCCGGCCTCCGTTAATGAACCTAGTAACAGCGTATCTTATTGTGTGTCACAGAGAGAGAGAGAGGGAGGGAGGAGGAGGAGGGAGGGAGGGACAAAGAGAGGGAGGGAGGGAGAGAGAGAGACACCATGAACTACGGTATAATATATACTATAGGCAGTACCTTCAATAAGCCTCAGCATAGCATTGAACTGGGAGAACACCACAGACTTTATACTTGGATCCTTTGCCCTTGTCTTCTCCAGAAGGGAAATAAGTGCAGTTATCTTTGCACTCGTTTTCTTTGTATCCTATAGCCAAAGAGGTATTACTTCAGTCTCATATTTATACTTGTGAGTGTGTGTGTGTGTGTGTAAGAGAGAGAGAGAGAGAATGTATTTTTGTAACTATACAAGATACCTCGTTGGTCTCGTTCTCCTTGTTCTCACTAACATTCGAAGTGTATATATCGGAGCTGGTAAGGGGTCCACGACACATGGGGCACTGGTTCTTATCGTGGTCGAACGTTTTCTCGATGCATCGACGGCAGAAAACGTGTGCACACTTGGTGATGATCGCAATCGTTGGTGGGCAAAGGCAGATCGGACAGTCGAAATCGTCTCCCAGCATCGCCAGCATCTTCTGGAGTAACTCTGGGCTGGCTATATTGGTCTCTGTAAAAATATATATGTTTACACGTTGCATTTATTATTGGTATCGAATACGTACAGACATGTGCATATATACATACACATGTATTTTGTATGCTTATACATATACATACACACGTTTATATATTTAATAACAAGTATATGCATACCACATAAAATAGCTGATGTCACGAAAGATAAATTTCATAAAAGACCTATAGGTAAATATATGTTCGTGTAGATATGTGTACTAACAAAACATACACGCCTTTGTTTCTAAAACCACGTGTTATATATTGTTCAGTCTACACGCATATGACGCATATCTATATTACACATGTACACGTATAAGTTCGTGGTATATACCTGTTTCAGAGCTAAGTGCCTGGAGGATCTCCATAGACGAGGGACATAGAGAAGAGTGATCACAAAGCTGACGAAGACGAAGAATAATTTGCAAAACAACTGCGTAATTCTTCATAACCGAGCCATTAGCGATAAACCTCTGTATCATCTCCGTGCCATCTCTCTCCATCTTGTCGTAGATCGAGCGGTCCTCTGGAGACAACTCCACTCTATGGACGGTCACGATCTTCGGTGGTAGTTCCACTATCTTCCGTCCGTTTACCTTTGTTTCTTTTGTTCTCCGAAGGGATATTGCCAACATCAATCCCTATACAAAGAGTGTCATATATATATATATATATATATATATATATATATATATATATATAGTGTATAAGTATCCATATTGTATACTTGCCTGAAGGCGAGAGAAGCCCTCTGGGTGTCCAGAGGTAAGGGGACGTTGTATAGTCCTTTCCAAAAAGTGCGTTCACTGAGAGGCTCAAAATGGAGAAACTGCATCGTACTAAACAGATCCTTTGCATTGTTCTGTATTGGAGTCCCCGTAACTGCCCACCTCCGATCAGCCTATATAAGGATACACCTTTGAGTATATACATATATTCATATATATAATATACATATTAACATGTGTGTGCATACACGTTATATACCTGTAAGGAAACAGCGCACTTAGTCTGCTGTGTTCTGGGGTTCTTCACAAGATGAGCTTCATCAAGAACAACACGAAGCCAATGTATTTTCTTCAATGGTGAATTTCTGTCATTTGCTTCAGTTGCCAGCACGTTGTACGTGGTGAACACAATATCCAATCCTGTAACAGGATACATTCAGCAATTACATGTATATAATGCACATATACACATATATAATTGTTCTATGCAGATGCACACGTACCGGCTAAAGTCTTTGCATTTCGAATCCTGTCTGGCCCATGATACACGTGCACATTGAGACTTGCAGACTTCGTGTGTTCCTCCAGTTGTGTAACCCAGTTGCTTAACACTAAAAGAAAATAGTGATAGTGTATATGATATCAAGTTTTAACCAATAACGCACACATGCCTGTGCGTGCGTGCGTGGGTGGGTGCACGCAATACCTGAGAGTGGTGAAACTACCAATGTGCAACGAGGTCCGTCAGCTTTAGGCACGCAAGGAGGCCCAGAATTATCCTGAATAAAAAACACCAATTCAGCACACACACACACACACACACACACACTATATATATATATATATAACAGAATGACCTGGGTAGAAGTATCTGTTTGCTTATTTTTGGCCACTTTCCTTTTCTTTGGAGCTGGTCCAGGTTCCTCGACCGGCTCATGTATATCTACAATGGGAGGAAGCACGGCACCTAATAACACGACATGTAATTAATTACAGCCGTTGTTATTATGACTAATGAAAACACGTACAAACAATACACTTAAAACTTATATGTATATGGGCACATGTATGTGTATGTAACGTTATACCTGGCTTGTTCGTTGCTATTAATGCAAGAACCGTGAGTGTTTACCAAGTCCCATGTCATCTGCAAGTAATCCTCCACGTAATGGCTCGGGACGTGTATCACATGTGAAATTTGTCAAAGTGTTCATATACATTGTCCCCTTCTTCCCCTTCGGTGGCTGCAATTCCCAGAATGGTGGCAATCCTGAGCTGTTCTCCCTCTAAACACATAAATTACATAATTAGCACAGAGCTTATGTTAATTCCATAAAGCTAACTATTCCTTAAATTTCGATTATATATCATCGTATATGATAGTTAAAAATTAACATTGTAACATACATATACAATGACTATATATAATTATACCTGGACCATCCATGCGAGGGCCTCCTTCTGATGTTGCATTAAAGCGGACTTGATAATGCTTTGGTCAGCTTCCATGCTCTGCCTCTTCCTTGTCCCCTGAATCATACTCTCAAATATATCATCTATGCTCGTCTTCTTACTAGTCCCAGCTGGCAATTTTCGCTTTGACTTATTTCCACCACTGCGTATATATATACACATATAAAAATACAAGTACGCATGCATATAACTACGGTGTGTGTGTGTGTATGAGATCTCTCTCTCTCTCTCTGTCTACAAGACGTATTTATACATGCTATATGTGTGAGATGTACGCACCGAGAAGTGCTACCACACCACCACCTCCACCTTCCATATATTCATGGGCACCACTTAAACGCTCGCCAGAAAACTCCAGGTGATCAATTACGGCTCCAGATAGAGCAGGTTTACTGAAGATAAATATTTGGCATGGCATTCTGTACACGTTCCTGCTACCACTAGGCACCACCCCTTCAAGAAGCGCAATTCCCTTGTCTACCAATGGTGCCAGGTGTGCAGCTTTCTGCCTCTCTACGTGTCCAACCTGATAATAAACGTTCGCAAATATACATGTGCATATGCAAACATAAAAGCGTGTATGTGTGTCTGTCGGTGTACATATATGCGCACTATGTATGATCTCTCTCGTGTACATGAATGCACATGCATATTATAATGTGAAAATAAGAAGTATATAGTCACATAATACACACAGACAAAGACAGACGCACATACCAAACACACCCACAGATACAGACAACACATTGTTTACCTGGTCACCTCTGATGTTTAACACGCGAATTGCATTGCAATCGTATGCATTGTCTGGTTCCCGTACAAGTTGCACCATCTCCCCATTCGTAACTGTACCAGTGTAGTACTTGAGCCCAACCACGTTGACTGTGAGTGATCCGACCATGACAGGCTCATCTTCATCGTCTTCCTCCACTTCCGTAGTATTTGGATCGTTCTCCACATCAACTTCACCCTGGGAACTCATCCTAATACACAAATTCTATTACGTAAGCTAAGTCAATTACGCTGCATATGTGTGATTGTTGTAAAAGCAAACCAATTATCTTTAGAGTGTGTGTATATGTATATGTATATGTACGTACACACAAGTACTCGTCTTAGAGATGAGAAATTTCATTTTAATTTTCCTATGGGTTGTGAGTGTGTATGGAGAGTGTAATTTCAGGATACCAAATAACATTATGTGTGTAAATATATAAGAAGCTTTCTTATTTCAACTTAATACGTGGTTCTTCTGCTATTATTTGTAACTGTATATATGAATACAATACACATGCAATCAACTTTTGCAATGTAGATCAAATCAAATACATATAAAGAAGAATACAAGAAAAAAAATCAATTAAAAACCATACAAAACCATACAGAACCATACATAGAGGCAGCCACTAGTAAAATAAGCGCCATACCTGATCGCCCGCTACAGGCTTCTTCCACAATCCTCGCTTACTCTGCTTTTAGGTTATTAGAATAAAAACCTATAATATAAACCCTACAACTTGAAAAAACCCTAGGTTTAAGACAGGGAGTTTCCTTCTTCACCAGCCTCGAGCAGACAGCTCGGCGATCAGCGGCTTGAAGTAGCGATCGACGGCCAAATTCCATGAATGCGCCAGATCCTCTCGATCTTTTCTCCCAAACAGAGGCTCTGGCGGCTTCAAACAAGTCCAAATTTCAGGAAATCGTAGAAAAAACAGAGGAATTGATGTATACTTACAGGAATTGGAGCAGGGAGGGGCATGCTTCCACCAGATAATGCATGAGCAGCTCGCACTGTAGATTGGGAAAGGATTCTTCTTTCATATACGACCGCACCAGATCCTGCGATTAAGCCCAGAATCATCCCCAGCATTCTCTCCTGCAGTCGCATTCATGTGAATACAGATCAATTTGGGGCCTATCTCTCTTTTACCTGGAGCAGCAAGGACGCCATTCTCGCTCTCTGCCCTAGGGTTTTAGGTTCCCAAATAAGGGCGTAATTAGGGTTATTAAGGGCATATATAAGCTACTTAACAATTTTAATAATAACATTATTAAGTGACATATATGTATGAAAATATTGTTTTCAAATTTTTTATACAACCATGCATGTTAATAAACATATAATATAACATTCCTGCTACCACTATATATTATAATATATAATATAACATAATAACATATTGATCATAATTATATGCCAACAATTACAATTGATTCATTCATTGTGATTGAATAAAATTATTTTTAAATTATATATTATTTTATTATATTAATTTGTCATATTAAAATGATAATGAAATAAAAAGAAAGAAGTAAGTTGTGTTTAAAATATATATATATATATTAAAATTAACAAGTGTGTATAACTCAAATGAAAAAAATATATTATTTTCATGAAAGAAGATTTAAAGAGGGTGTGTTTAAAAATTTACCATATTTAAAATATGATGTGACTTAATCCCACTAATAATGACACAATACAAATAACATAAAAACTATATTATTTAGCATATTTATTAAATTATACAAACATAATGGTTTACTAATATCCTTAAAAGAAAAAATTATATATATATATATATAAATATAAATATGTACATTAAAAATTATAATTTAATAATTTAATTAGGTTTTAATTATTATTAAATTTATGTTACCCCTAATAATAAAGGGATAAAAGAAATTCTTATAGTGTTAAACTCATTTTGGATATTTATATGTATAAATTACAAGAAAACAATATAAAATTAAAAATATATTTAAGATCAATTAATTACTAAATAGTTTTAATAATATTCTTTAAAATATAAGATATACCAAATTAATATTAAATTAAATTGTTTTAATTACATAGTAATATATTTTTAAGTGATAATGAATTGTGTGTGTATATGTATATGTATATGTACATGCATGTGTGTGTGTGTGTGTATGCGTGTCTGCGTGTGTGTTTATTCTTATCTAAAAGAATCTTACACGCTGTCTTGTGTGTACATACATACTGAGTATATAAGTCTGCGTGGCTCCCTGTAAGCCAGCTATGGGGCCTATCAACGTCATTTGACAAGCCCCTCATATGGCATACAGGGAGCCAGGCAGATTATACTCGCGTATACGATATAAAATATATATTTTAATTTATATATATATATATATTTAATATGACATAATAAATATATCATATAAAAAACTATATCACATTCTCTTGTACAATATTCCATGGATATTCACAATGTTATATATAGTATTATACCCGTGATTTCGTACATATACAAATCCTGACATTATTATACTATTATATACAATATATACGCGTATCCATGTTTATTATTACACATGCAAAATGATTACTTCTATATAATTAAATAATTTATACATAATATATATCTGTGTGTGTAAATAGTTAAATACAAACACACACACGCACACACACACACACACACATATACAGACTAATTGATATAAGAATCCCTGTGATGGCAACAGCGAGCAATTTATGTCCGAGCTGTAAATGGCCTGTTCATATGTGTGAAAGATCAGTGTATAGTTGTCGATCTTTGTCAAAATTAAATAGAAAATAAACAATATCAAAACCATAAATATTATATCAAGTCATATTCAAGACTCCGGTCCATGTTTTAGTAAATGTAACTCATTTAGCAATCATTATACAGTTCTACACACACACACACACACACACACACTGCATATATGTGTGTATGTGCGTGAATTGGTGTAAATCGTGAGAAAACAAATGAAATTATGTGTTGTATATTTAAAATTTTATCTATTTACCTGCATTATTTCGATACCCGATGAACTCAAATGTTGTTGGAGCTACAAGAGCGTGAAACATGATGTGAAACTCGAATAAACAAGAGTGTGAAACTCATCTCACAAATATAAGTAAGATGTGAAACTCATATGTGAAACTCATTTCACATACATATATAACATTGCCCCTCTATAACACCAAAAGAATGCCCCCCAGCATGGCATCTTCTTTGATTTAAAACTAAGTGTATTAGTTTTTACTAAATCGATTTAATTACTAATAATTTAATAAGGTAACGGATATTTTTGCTTCCACGGCTAGGTAACATCATTAAAATACTTAAAACATCTTAATTGTTAAGTAAAAATATAATATAACTAAACAGTAAATGTGTATTAAGTGTTTAAGATATATTATAAAGACATGTTCTTGTTGCTTGCCTTTACCACCTCCAATGCATGCTTGTCCGTGAAACGGTTGTGATGTAGGTGACGGTTGCGAAACACCAAACCTCGTACTAAACTCTCTGTATATAATATAATATGAGAAATTAATATAGAATGCATATAGTTAGATTTTAATAGATTAAAAATTAATTTAAATTAAATAAAATGTTGGTTACTAAATTATATATATCAAGAAAACACTGACTCACCAACTTTGGTACTTGGGGCGGCACAAGACCTTGATGATGTAATTAATCAAGCTTCTAAGCCGCTGAATCCAAACATCGTAATCGCACGGATGAGATTGCAGTCACATTCAAGGCATTGCTGGAAGCTCCCTGTAAAAGAAAACAACATGCATTTATTCCCTTATTTAATAAACATAGTATATGACTATTGGTTTATATTTAATAAACGAAATCATATAAACAGTAATACATTTATGCATGTATATACACACACACACTATAAAAATCAGACTATAAACCATAGTGAATAAATAATAAACTTAGTAAGCGAAGTATGTGATATGTGTGTGTGTGTGTGTGTGTGATAGTTCACATGTAATAACTGAAAAAGTATTAATCCGTACTATGAAGAAATTAAAGAAACTCACATGGGACTGACTACTCTCCATGACCGAGTCTGCAAACCCTGTTATATTTTATACAATTATACTATGTAATAATTAAAAATACACATAATTGTATATATACTATTGGAATATATACAGTACTTACCTGAGAAATGTATACAACGCAAATAGTGACAGGAAACAGACCATGTTTTATGTGAGTGTACGAAAGCTGTTCCTACTTTTGGAGCTTGGGAATATTCGTCGCCGTACTCATCGTCTTCTTTTTGACCCCTGCTTGATCTGCTCCATCTGCTGCAGCTTTTTGTTGTTGACTGTTAAGTACCATTTGTACATAGCTCTGTAGCTGCCACAGTGTTGCCGTATCCTGCACACACACACACACACACACACACAATAAGCATACACATATAGACATACCTCACTTCACCTCACCCTCTCCCCTGTATACATACGTTCGTCCGTATATATATCCCATACAACTATATCTGAAGTATATGTAAAGTATGCACACGTAAATGTACAGATAGCCTTATAAGGTCTATACATATATAATACTCATGTCGGCATGGTGTACATGCTAAAAATGCTACACATACCTATAGTTGCATATGGGAAACCACGTATAAACATACTATATACAAAAGAAGATGTATATAGTTCTGTATGTACACGTTTAAACTCATACATCATGTCATACAGACATAATAACAAACAGCACCAGCAAATATTAAGTAGATACATAATATAAATCCGCACACAGGCATTAAGCGCGTACACGCACGCACACGCATATTAGACGTGCGTATGCATCCGCACAAAAAACGCACATGTTTAAGGATATATACGTGCAATACAATTCCCTTCATTACATATGCACAGACCGACACACACGCACACACACCCCACCAGTTTGTTCTATATCAAACTTCAACTTCAACGATTGAAGTGTTGAATCCAGGATTATTTTTCGCAATTATCTGAATCACACGGTTCAATCCCGCTGGATGCAAGCGGCCAAGGTTCTGGCCAAGTTGTCTTTTCTCATCAATCGTCATGGGCCTGCATTTGTATTTACATAAGATGATATGATATAATAATGTAAAGGGAAGTTACATATTCTGTCTTATTTTTTGTAATCTTTTAATTTACAATATCCCTCATATGAAAACTAAAAACTATATTTGAAGAGAATCGTAATTCATGATATTTAACTATATCGCAATATAATATAGTTACACAAACAATTATGGCATTTACCAACACTTGTTTATCTATAATATTTATGATAATTTACTAATAATACCCAAATGTATTTATTTAAATGATTACTATAATTTAGTTTTACATTGAATTTTGGGGGTATATATGCAAATTTAAAATTTCAAGGGGTTACATATGTAAATCTCATATTCATAAATATGACAGATGTCAGGGGTATATATGCAATTTTCCTTAATAAAAACTAGCATCGGTGATTCAACATACAGTATATATACGCATATATGTAGCCATTTAAGTGTGTACATATCAATGTTAAGTACCTGCATCTAGATGTAGCCTGAACTTTGATATCCTCTAACTCGTCCTCAAGGCTGTTTAACTACGGAAAAAAAAAAAATTATTACATAACTATGCACACATACACACGTATAAATACCTTCTTACAAATTTCCTGTGCCATTCTGTCAAGAGCAACTTCCTCTGCTGCCTTAGCCTCTTCACCTTCGTGTACCTCCATTTCAATCAGCTCCTGCTTTCTCTTAGCATCCTGGAAACGAGAGAAAGAGAGAACTCATGTGTGTGTGTGTGTGTGTATTTAATATACAAGACGTATCTTCTGACGTCTTGGAGTTTGTAGAACGAGAATATGCGTGTGTGTGTGAGAGGAGAGAGAGAGAATATGTATATAGCTTACCTCTTCGAGAATCTTCGGTTCCAAGACAGCTTTCCACCTCTCCTCGAATTTCTCAGATAGTGTTTTGGCCATTACATACACATCTGTTCCCACCTCATTATACCTCATAGCATTGCTGAAGACAAGCCTCACTTCGTCCACTATCTCTTGAACACTGTTGTATCCCTGTCCATCCTTGGCGTCCATTTTGTCTCGTATTGTCCCCAAATCCATAGGCTTTTTAATTATCTGATGTTCCATTTATACATAGATTAGTATACATTAAAGCGTGCGTCTCAAGTATTACTACACAATGACGGGTAACTTTAATATTACTGTGTCACAAAATTATTATGTTTCTAAATTTGCCTGAGTTATATACATAATAGGTACTATCATTATGTTAAGCTATGCATTAATACTGTCTAGAAGCTTACGTCATAATAATCGTGCAACTTCAAGCCCACGACGTCAACCGGTTGCATGAAAGGCCACGCCCATTTGTGCTGGGTAATCTAGAAGAGATATATAAAGCACATAACGATTTAAAATGAAAACGTATAGTTATTTGTGTATGTATGTTAATATATACATATGACCATTATACAGTGCATATGAACGTTCATGCGTCTGTATGCCTGTATTTGTATCTAAGACTCTGATTCAAACATATGAACAAAACAATGTGTGTGTGTGTGTGATACGATAGTAGCTGTAGATGTTACATTACGCAGTATGTTGCTGAAGATCCTCATGAGATCCGCAGATCGCTTTGCATGGGCATTTTCTCTTCGTGCATTGTCCATAAGCCGCTGTTTTTTGATACTTGCAATGGCTCTCTCTCGGTCCTCCTCAGTAACTGTGATTCCCACTGATTGCTCCTTTAGTGAAGCTCTTCGTAGTTTTAGTATTTCACCTACATGCTTCTCCATCTATATAACACAACATAGTATATTTTTATGCAAACGTGTGTACAATGCCCAATAATGTGAAAAGACAACATTTATACATTGAATTCATAATTATGATACATTACCTCCTCAACTTTGGTGTGCATTTCTGTGACCTGAAGCTTCAAGTTGAGCTTAAACTCGTCCTTACCCATCGGTGATGAAGAGTCTTCCCTGATTCCTGCTAATCAAAGCTTCATATGCTATCAAAAATCAATCAAAGCTTCTAATCAATCTAGCAACGAATTTGATGGGATTCTACGAGAGATAATCGATCAATCTAATAGCGATCGGATCAAAAAAACGGATTCATACCCGGCGGCGACCGATCGGATGTTATCCGCTTGCTCCTTTCGCTGCTGCTAGTCGGACTGTCCAGATTGATGACGGCGTTCCTCAGATTCTTTGACATCTTCCTCGCTCTCTCTTCCATTGCCTAAACCCTATACTCTGCTCTTAGCCCTAAATGGTATTAACTATATTATATACATGTACGGAAACACGTACGTGCATAATAAAATGTGAGCAATTTAATTTCATAATTTAAATCTAATGACATATATTAAATTAGTGAATGTACGTATGTATTGGACATACAAGAAAAATAAAAACAAAATAAAATAAAAACAAATAGTATAATATATAGATATAATATATAGTACATTAAATTAAGTTGTATGAGGAATTTAATTTTTGATATGGTGTTAAACATTGGTAACTACGATGTTAAAACATTAGAAAATACAAATCAGATAAACTATGTACATGAATATTAATTATACTATATTAACGAATACGCTCTATTATGTTTTATTTGAAATAAATTATCTTATATTCAAAGTTAGAATGCCAAATATTTTAGTACATATATTAAAATATGCTAAAGAATATTTTAGAATATGCCATATTTTTTTAAATTAAAGACTCGTTTTAATCTTAAAGAATTAGAGTAAATAATGAATAAAATAATCTTGGGAAATAATATATTTATAAATTTTAATTTAAATTAATATATATATATATATATATATATATATATATAATATATATAAAATAAACATAGACAAGTCAGATATATTGCAAATATATATATATATATATATATTATAATAGATATAAGAATTTATTATTACATTATGCTGGTTAGTTTTTTATAATTTCTTTTCAAAATATTATTATTATTATTATCATCGTATAAATTTCTTAAATGATAAACTTACCATAATATCTAGAGAAGTATACTGATTGTTACTTCCACGTGTGTGTGTGTGTGTGTGTGTGTGTGAGAGAGAGAGAGAGAGAGAGAGAGAGAGAATTGCCTCTACAGAAGCTTCGGTGGTGTCTTTCAAGTAAAGCTCTTAAACAAATTTCATTTATAATATATGTATATATTTAATTAGTGTATAACTATGCGTATACTGTATAGATTCTGTGCTGGTTCCAAGTTTGAGAGAGAGATGTACACCACATATATCATTAACACACACACACACACAGAGATATACATGATGTGTATATCGTCGTGTAATTCAAAACATATATATATATTATATATATAGAGAGAGAGAGAGAGAGAGAGAGAGAGAGAGAGAGAGAGAGAGAGAGAGAGAGAGAGAGAAGAAGGATGCATACATTACTCAGGCCGGAGAAGGCAACCAAGATGTTTCATCAGATGCCCATACACTCGTATTCTTCTGGGGTGCAGTCCCGGGGGTGTTGCTCACAAGGGCGTCCGTCTGTTGCAACAGTTCTTCAGCGTCACTCAACTGCGCTGCTCTCGACAGTATGGCAAGCATGCAGCCGAAGTGGTCCGCAGCAGGAACAATCCCGTAGTCGTACTGCATGCAGTGCAAGTGAAACAGGCCGTCTCCAGCAAGCCGAGATGGTTACAAGCCCCAAGAATACTCAACATTGCAGCCTCGGTCACCGGACTACCTTCCAAGTTCATCTCCTGGAGCACCTTAAACGCCTCCTTGCTCTCACTCATGGCATGTCCGGCAATGACTATATCCCACGACACGGTGTCCTTGACAGGCATGTTTTCGAAACACAACCTTGCAGTTTCCACACGTCCGGCTTGTGTATAAGCCGCAAGCAGGGAGTTCCACGAAACAATATCCCACTTAGGCATCCTGTCGAAGAACCTCTTCGCTTCCTCCTCACTACCGCTGCTTCCGTAGCTCCCAATTGCCACATTCCATGCCACCACGTTCCGCTCCGGCATGGTGTCAAAACAAAGCTTTAGTCCGTTCATTTCCCTCTCCCGCCCGTAGATCCCGAGCATACTCGTCCACGACACAACGTCCTGCTCAGGCATCTCTCCCAGTAGCCTGCTTGCTTCTTCTACACTAATACTCGGTGCTGCCAACAGAGAGTTCCAAGCGACAGTACTTTGTTGAGGCATTCTCTGCAACAAACTCGCTGCTCGTTCCCAACTCTGCTCCTGGGCATAACAGGCCACCAGCAGGTGCCATGAAACCTCATTACGGACCGGCATCCTGTCGAAGGTACTCTTTGCTTTTGTTGTCTCTCCACAATCGGTGTAGAGTTGGAGCATGGCTGTCCAGGAGACGACGTCGGCAGCAGGCATTGAATAGAAAACTCTCTCGGCTGCCTTGGGATGCCCAGACGGGCATACGCTTGAAACATCAAGCTCCAGAGTACCAAGTCGCGACCAGACATGCAGTCGAATACCCGCTTTGCATCAGCTACTCGTGAGCTCTTTACGTAGGTCACAAAGACGGTGGCAAGGCATGTAGCTCCGACTGTGTCCGGTATTGTGCACACAACGTACTCCGCTTCTTGTAGACGGTCGGAGACGGCATATCCAGAAACAACACTGTTCCAAGCGGCAATGTTGTGTTGCGGCATTCTAGAGAGAACAGCAAGAGCTTTCTCAAGCACCCCTTTGTCGACATAAGCACGGATCATGGCATTCCAAGACGGCAAGTCTCTCTGAGGCATCCTCTCAAAGACGCTGCATGCATCAAACAGATGCCCGTTCTTGGCATATCCCATAAGGGAGCTTGTCCATGAGACAACATCGTGCATTGGCATCCTGTCAAGTGTAGAGTGTAGCCTTTGGACGGTCTCTCTAGTAGCATTTGCAGACAAGATAGCGTTCCATACAACGGCATCCCGGCGAGGCATTCCTTTGAAAGATGAACCAGATATCATCCATTTCCCCTGAACGGGCATATGCAGTAATGAGAGCAGTGCATGTCACTACATCCCAGTCACCGCGCGGCATGCCGTCCAGTAAGCTCCTGGCTGCTTGTAACTCATTGTTCCGTACACTTGCCAAGATCATCGACCGCAAGGAATGAGTATTCGGTCGATGGATCTTCTCAAATACTTTGCGAGCATCCTCCACACTCCCGCATCTCCCATACATGTCCACCAGCAGATTACCAAGATACGTGCTTGAAGCGTGCTCACTTGCTAACACATTTGCATGCACTTGTCTCCCCTTCGGCAACCGGGTTGTACTCCTAAAAGCACGGCTAGTTGCTCTTCCCTGAACATGTTTCGCTTCAAAGTTGGACAACAAAACATAAGCAGAAGCCTCTTCAGGTTGCATCTTCATAACATGTTTTCCGACTTCACTGGATGCTGCACTGTGGAGTTTGCAAGCACCCAGCAACGTGGTCCATGCTACAACATCCGGCTCAAAAGGCATGCTCTCTATCAGATCTCGGGCATCTCCAGATGCCCAGTCCGGCCTAGGAGATCAACTATGCACCTGTAATGGTCCGGTCTATACGCAATATCAAAGTCCGTGTCAACCGACTGGAACAGTCTCCTCCCATCCTTACATTTCCCAGAGTGACTCAACACGGACAAGAGCACAGCAACTGTGGCACCGTCTGGTCCAACACCATCGACATGCATTGTATGGAAGAGCTCAATGGCCCGGACATGAACTGCGTTCTGAGCATATGCAACTATCATTGCATTCCATGAAACAACGTCCTTCTGCACCATGCTTCTGAACGTCGCTTCAGCCTCCGTGAGACTCCCGCACTTGGCATACATGGTGATCACCGCACTCCCGACTACACGATGCCGGCTGAGGACACTCTCCGATATATATCGGTGACATCCGGCTGAGTGTGAGAGACCCCACGCAAGTGCAAGCGTCTACAACACCAACAAACGTGATCTCGTTTGGATGGATCCCTAAGTCCATCGACTTGTAAAGCTGAATGGCTTCGTGCCTCTGTGGTTTTGTGCATAGCCGGATATCATTGCATTCCAGGTAACCAAGTTCTTATGTGACATCCTCTCGAATATCTCCCTTGCTTCATTAGTGCAGCCTTTCAATGCAAAGCCTGTGATCATGCTGGTCCATGAAACCACATCCGGTTCCGGGATGTTCTTCAACAAGAGAATTGCTTTCTCCATCTGGCCAGTTTGGCAGTACCCGGACAGCAGTGCATTCCACGACACAGCGTCCTGTGCGGTGCTCTATCAAAAAACTCCCTGGCTTTCTCGAGCTCCCACCTTCCACGTATCCCGTTATCATTGCATTCCATGTCACCAGGTTCTTATCCGGCATTCTCTCAAAGAGCTCCTGGGCCGAGTGCAGTTGCCCGTGTTGGGCATATGCAGATATAAGTGCATTCCATGACATACCTGTCTTCCGAGGCATGGTTTCGAAATGAGCCCTCGCTTTATCGAGATGCCCTGTCTGGGCATATGCAGTAAGCATGGCAGTCCAGGCAGTGAAGTCCTTATGAGGCATAGAGTCGAAGACCTCCCGTGCCTGTTTAAGATCGTTTGCCTGACTGTAAGCACTGATCATTGTCGTCCATGAGACAAGGTCTCGCTTGGGCATTCTCTCAAACAGCTTCTTCGCAGTCGTGAGTTCCCGTTTCTGCACGTATCCCTTTAGCAGTGTGTTCCAGGTGACAGAATCCCTCTTCAGCATTGAAGAGAAGAGTTCTCTAGCTGCCTGCATCCGACTGTTTTCAATGTACCCTGCCAACATCGCGTTGCTGCAGACGAGATCCTCCATCGCATGAGTTTTGTGTATCTCCTCCGCTTCATGCAAATGCCCGGCTTGGGCATAGGCGGTAACCAAGACAGTCGCTGCAATTGCGGTCTTCACAGGCATTCTCTCAAAGACTTCTCTAGCTTCCTGCAGTTTCCCACTCTTCGCAAGCGTAGTGATCATGATATTCCAGCTGACGGAGTCCGGTTTTGGTATCTGCTCAAACATCTCTCTTGCTTCCTGCAGATGCCCATTCTGGGCCAATGCAGTGATCATCGAATTCCACGACAAGACGTTCTTGTTTACAATCCGATCGAACACCCATCTAGCCTCTCGGACCCTCCCGTTCCGTCCGTAGACAGAGATCATGGCATTCCATGTTGCGAAGTTCTTGTGTGGGATCGCATTGAAAACTTCCACTGCCTGTTGCAGATGCCCGTTCCGGGCATATGCAACGAGCAGTACGTTCCTTGAGTAGACATTGGGTTGGGGACTGTATTGAATACCTCTTGAGCGTCTTTCATGCTTCCGCATTTGCCATACATCTCGATGAGGATGTTCTTGAGATATGTGTTGTTGTGCTGGTTGCTGCCCAGGATGAGTGTATGGATGTTTCTTCCTCGGACTAAGTCCTTGGAGTTGCCACATGATTTTAAGAGTGAGACGTAGTAGTGCGGATCTATATCCCACAAGAAGTAACATCCATTCCCTTGGTATACACCAGCTTCTCATCTTTGCACACACACACACACACACACAATTAGTGAAATATTTCTCATTGCATTGATTCAGAAAGATTTCACATTGTCACAGTAATTAAACATAAATTTCTTTGATATTTAACATTTATAAACTTTAATTATTTCATTTACAATATATTGTGAATTAAAAAATATTTTTAATTAATATTGTTGTTTTGAAGTTTTTAAAGGGTGAATTTAAAATTTTTAAAAGGGTATATTTGTAAGTATAAACTTCTAGGGTATATATATATATATATATATATATATATATATATATATATTTCAGGGGTATAAATGTAATTTTTTTTTATAATTTATTAATCATATACTAATATTTTATTGGACTATTGAGAAAAGTATTTGAAGATCAAGTAATCGCTTAACAAGATCTAATTGTAACAATAAAATTAATTAATTAATTAATTAAATATTGATCTTTTCAATAACTTAGAATATATATTGTATATATTATAATATAATTTATTAATCACATATTACCAATATTTTAATTGGACTATTGAGAAAAAGAAAATATTTGAACATTGAGTAATCACTTAATAAGATCTAACGGTAGCAAGTAATATTAATTAATTAATTAAATTCAAAAACAAACCAAAATTACTAAATTGTCTTAATTGGAAGTATCTTGTTTATTAAGTTTTAGAGATTTTATAGTTCCACTTATTATTTGATATAATATGTCTTACATATTATAATGGAATGTCTTAAGTTGAATTTTAAAATAGTTCCATAAAAATAGGTTTGTGAAAAAATGCATATTGTATTAGCCCAAAATCTTTGCTTATATACAAAGTGAGTGGTTTAGATTGAAACCAATCTAATGGATATCAAAATCCCATTAAGTTAGTAATAATATATGAATTAAGTCAAAGGAGTCATAAAGGCAACACCATAAAAGCATTAAACATTTCCACATCCCCAACCACCAAAGCAGTTAGGGCTCTCCAATCATGTTGATATGTTAGAATGTTAAAAGTTTATTAAAGGGGTTAATTACAAGTGTACATCAAAAAATCTCAAGGGATTTCATATTAACCTACTCTTATTCCCATCTTGCTAAGACCCGAAGAAGAAAGTAATCGATTGGGTCTACTCTCTCGCTAAAATACTATCTTGAGCTTCACAACTCACGAAGCACACACCAAAGCAAAAACAAACAAAGACAAATGAAAGTCAAAGCATTTTGTAGTAGATGCCCAAAGTAGCCCCATAACAACCACTATAGCATGCTACATATATATCCACCAAGATTAGAAGTCAAATGCCCAAGGATATGCCCAACACGTCTTAAAGTGACCACTTATTACAAACACACAAAGCCTTAGTAAACAAGAACCATCATTGCAGTTGCCCTCTCAGAAGATACTTAGAACAATCACCTACAAACTCTATAGTAAATGCCCATCAAAGAGGAACCACACGTACTAGAATAACTATGCTTGTTTCTAGTAGCTTAAATCCCAAGAAGCTGACTAAAACAAGTGCCATTGCTACAAACAGCAAAGTTAATGAAGTATTAAATGCAAATGCCTAAACTAGCAAATTGTATAGCTTCTTTTAAGCAAATCAACTAAGCACCCAACCAACAACATGTACTTGGGGTCTTTAGTCCTCTTACCATTTAGTCTAGGGCTTGTAGGCAGTGCCTAACCCAAGCAACGAACCAATCAAGCGCATATGTTATTCCCACGAAGTCGCCACACACTTTGCATTCACTGCAAAATGCCGCAAGAAATAAATGCTATCACAAGGAACAAATGCGCACAACACAACCATCAACATACATGAATGCAAATGCCTAAACCAACAAACTACATATCTTCTTCTAAGTAAACCAACCAAGCACTAGACCAACAATATGTCACTCGAGGTATTTAGTCCTCTGACCATTTATCACAAGCTTGTAGGCGGTGCCTAACCCAAACAATGAGCCAATTAAGTATGTATGCTACTTCCACGAAGTTACCACACAATTTTGCCCATTCATTGCAAATGCCACAAGAAACAAATGCTACCACAATGAATAATGTGTGCAACACAACCATCAACATGTATACACCAACTTACCATGAAGCTTCCTCAACAAAACCATTGAGCATTGCCCCCACATGCAATACTAAAATAAGAATAACGTCACCAAATCATCATTTCTACTCAAAAGGACCACCATTAAACCTTGGCAATACTAGTAAATAGCTATGGCTAACCATATCGAAGGGCTAACATGTGGTTACCAAGTGGCCATTCGGCGTCAACACCTTATGTGAACAATGCTAAAACTTCTAAGACAATACCAAGAGCCTAACTCAGATGCCCAAATAGACACAAGACTTAGGGTTTTTGTCACAACCTTTTCCTCTCTCCTTAAGCCCACAATCTTTACCCATGTGGTCAACCCACCAGGTTAGAACTATGACAGTTTTATCCTAAGTCCCCTAAATAAAACTATCCCTCAAACCTTAAAAGATAGTTCGAGTAGACTTTAAAATTCTACCCCAAAATACTTAGACAGCTCATGCCCTAACCCCAACATGCCTTGCACATACTCTTGTGACAAAGCTAAGGCATCATGACTTACCCCTTAAGGAATCACCCTCATCTGAAAGTACAACCCCTTTAGGGCGACAAAGGGTACTTGAAGTGTCGAAGCTCCCAATCGACACGAGTGAGGACACAAGTGTGCACCATAGGCAAACACAAGTGTTTTATTAAATAAACTCTTTAAGGCTAAGTTTGGATAGCCCAAGTACATGACCTTATGGGTGCTTCACGAAAGGGCTACTACTGATGAACTTAAGTTGTTCAACTTTTGGATTTTAAGAAGAACACCCCTTAGCCAAGTATGTTAATAACACACCTAGTTATGAGACCTAACCTCCCTTGAGCCAATGCCCAAAACTTAACACCTTAATCATGTTTGCTTATTAGACTATTCAACCCCTTGACATTAAGCCCATGAGAGGGTGTGCCTCGAGAGTTGTACCATGTGCCATATAGCCTAATGTCACTCCATCTGACATTGTTTTCCAAGATGTGAGTTATCTCGCCATAACCCTCAGATTTAAGAGTTACACTTGGTGTTACAACCTTTTGAGAGGGCCCCTAGTCATAATGACCCAATTACGCTTGAGTCTTTTTGCCTACATATTCCACAATCTTTACCCATGTAGTCAACCCACTAGGTTAGAACTATAACATCTGGTGCCACGAACATGGCTTTCAAATGCCAACTCTAAAACCCCTATGTGAACCCTCATGGACTTGGTAAAGAAAATATATCAACCAAGATCTCACACCCACAGTTGGACAAAGGCATGGATGTGTCCTGCTTAGCTATGAGTGCTACTCTTAACTTGATGTGGAGGAAGAGTTGGAGACTTGCTTCAACTTTTGACCCTTGGAACGTGCACACTAACATGACCCCTTAGGCACGGATTCGCCTAAAGGGTAGACTAACCTGAAGGTGGGATAGGCCCCTTTCATTTAAAAGTTGTGGTGACACAATAAAGGGTTGTGCCTTGATAACACAAGCTAAAGTTTGTATCAGTAGAAGAATAATGAGTTTAATTATGAACCTAGAAATTCTCACTACATACATTACTTCATATATATGATAGAGGCCCCCCTTTGTTTTCATATTTTGTAAAGTGGGCTAGTACGGAATATCATTCCCAATGGGAATATACTTAGTAAGTTTAACCTAATGACTCATTGACCCTTAAAGGAGTTAGGGCAACCCTAGGGTTAGGTCAACCCTAGGGGTTATTCTACCATATCCAACATGTTGAACTCGCCAGGAACCTAATTGAGACATAAAAAATTAGGGTAAGAATTTTTTAAATCGAAGTGCTAGCTTTATCTAGAGTTTTCCAAGTACTTAATGACACTTGGTTGGATCATCATTAGATACCCAAGTGCATTAAGCGGACCTGTTTCCTCAACACCAAGAGCTTATTAATATAATTCGATAGGTAACAATAGTCAATGTTCAAAATAAAGAGGCACTTATTCTACACCTCTCAAGTCATTTCACAAAGTCAGGCTAGAGTCAAGCTCAACAGAGTCTTCTTTAATGAGGCATTTGGTTACCTTAAGAGTCATAGTTACTCTACCCGCACTTGGTTGAATTTCTTCACTTTGACATTAGAGCACTAGGCATAAATCACATTGCATTAGCATCTACAAGGACCATTGCATCAGCATCCACAAAATGCTTTGTTTTAATTAAATAGTCAGTGTTTTTGTGGCCATTGTTTCTATTGGTGCTTTTCCAACCATGAGGCCCTTTCTGGTTAAACCAATTTCAGGGTCGGCATGCCATTAAAATAAACGAGAACTCTTCCCAAGGCACCCGTCGGCGTATCTGGATTCGTTAATGTTATTGCTCACTATTGGGAATATAAACCCGATTCTCTTTCGAATTTAGTAATTATATTAAAAATTAAAAAATCCATACAAGAAACTAAGTCAAGAAAATAAAACCCTGGGTGCTTTTGTTGTACAACACGGTGTGAAATGCCAGGGGCATGCGGGCATGGTCTGGTGCAGTCCACCCCAACGAATGGGGGAGACCAAACCACCATCTTCTCTCGCATGCCCAAAGATTTCCTTGTGAAGCCATGTTTGCAAAAAAAGACGTTGTGTTCTTGTTCTTTCACAATGTGGTTCCAACATCCTGCCAAGTGAGCAACTAAATTCACCCATATAGCTGAAAGAACAGTGTCTTTGGATGGTCTATAGTGCCAATGCTTGACATGGTTTATGTGATCCCATATATGTGACATAGTGGTAAATCTAAGTACTTGACACACTTCTAAGCTAAAGTGTATCTTGCCACATGTTGTAGAGATATTCGTGAAGCATGGTAAGCTAGGTAGCATAATATACCAAGCAGACAATAGAGGGGAGTTGGGCATGTCACAATCGAACTTGATAGAATTCCATGTAAATATACAATATGTATATCCAAAAGGGAGACAAGTTGGAACACTGAGCCCATACCATGCATGAAAGCAACATTCCTAGAATCTATGCAACTGAGTTTCCACTACTTGCGGCTGGCAAAAAGGGCATGGAAGGACTTGTGGGCTTCTTGGGGCTGTTGTAGTGCTGGTGGGTGTGGGTTAGGCATTTGCTGGTACTTTCTTAGTGTGATGGTGTGTGTTGATCTCATCCTCCTTAGTGATAACTTTCACCTGCTTCACCATCTTGGAGAATCTCTAGAGTTGACAAATATTCTTTAGGGGATATTCTTGGGATATGCTATTGAGAATATGATGATGGAATATGCTGCTTTATGCAGTGTGTTTCTATAGTATGTACAGACTCTCCAAGAGGTTCTTTTAGTAGATACTATTGTATATACATGGGGCATGTTTTGGGTTGTTTCACCTCGGTTGTTTTTGTATGTGGATTGGCTCATGGACTAGCATGCAAAGTATCCCAGCATTTAAAGGTCTAAAACATGACAAAACCGGGTTTGCAAGTTTGAACTCCAACTCCAAGACTCCAAGGTATTTGGATATTCTTTGAATATTTTGAATATTTTAGGGTAACTTGGAGACAAAATATAGTTAGCATACAGAATATTGTTTTCTCAGTTTTTAATTCAATTATCATTTGAAAGTTGATAGAGCAAAAATTTGATTGAAACATCGTCGATGCAAGGGCCATGCGATTCATAAAGTTACCATGAATCATCAATAAACGAGTGAGCCCGTGTTAGCCTTGAATCTAGTAAGTGCATCCCTTTTAGAGGTCAGAACTTGTTGCATGTATTAGCTAGAATTACTACAGTTATCCGAGTAGTAAGGTACCATCAAATAAACTATTACTGATTTAATGAGCCATTTGCCATTTCACAAGTACAAAGTAGTTTATATTTAAATTGGTTTAGGGTTAATCTTTGAGACAAGCATATGATTGTTGGCAAGATAAATTAACCTTCAAGGGAGCCGGAGCCCCCATGCTCAGTGCACAGAGGCAGGCACAATAGAGAAGGTGTTTGCTCCAACACAAGGGAGGAGCACACAATCCCATTGGGACTATCACCCAAGGATAATAGCCTCGAGAATGCCCAAGTCCAACAAGACCAAACACCCAGCAAGGGCCATGAACAAGCGCCAACACAAGTGTTGACGAGTGAGCAAAGCCAATGCCAAGACATAGGTAGGAACATGCTTTGACTATCCCTTGCAAGCAAGGGAAGCCACAACCATGCACCACCAAGATAAAGGATGCCCACACCCATCGATACCTCATCCACACTTAGGTCAACTCTCTAGATACCAAACCAAAACTCGAAAGGCAAGGCAACCGAGGTACACACTCCCCATACATGAAACCAACCTAGCATGTAAGGTAGCTATTTGGGAGCCCAAGATGCACACTCCCAACCAAGCCAAAGCACAACACATAGGGCAACCATTTGAGAACCCGAGATACACACTCTTCTATTGAACCAAACCAAATCTAGATATGAACCCAACCTAACACACAAGGAAGCCATTTAAGCAAGTATGGACCCACACTCCCATGGCCAAAAGAGGCATGTAGGCTAGATCATCCGAACTTGGAATGCACACCCCATTGTAACTGAGTCCAAAACCTAGGGGAGTCACCCAAGACACTCTCATTGCCCGAAACCAAGTCTAGCCATAAAGGATAACCATCCAAGAGCCTGAGACTCACACTCCTTGGCATACAAGGCAGCCGTTTGAGAATCTAAGACGCACTGGCCACACAAGTATGGCACAAAGGACAACCATCTGGGAGTCTGAGACTCACATTCCTTGGCAGGCAAGGCAGCCATCCGAGAACCTGAGACGCACTCTCCCAATGTGGCCACACAAGTATGGCACAAAGGACAACCATCTAGGAGCCTGAGACTCACACTCCTTGGCAGGCAAGGTAGCCATTTGAGAACCTGAGACACACACTCCCAATGTGGCCACACAAGTATGGCACAAAGGACAACCATCTAGGAGCCTGAGACTCACACTCCTTGGCAGGCAAGGCAGCCATTTGAGAACCCGAGACACACACTCCAATGTGACCACACAAAGGTCTGGCACAAAAAAGTTGCCCAATAGGCAATGAACATCCACTCCATAGAGATGGACCAATGCACTTTGTATTTGAATCATTCACACGAGTCACCGAGGCCCTTATCCAACCAACGAATGTAACAATAGTGTCATGCACATCACATGAGTACTCACTCACCAAAGCTATGGCACTTTGTACATAGGCATGTCACTTACCGTTGGGCCCACACATCGCATGAGTATTCACTCACTGAAGCTATGGGAACTTTGTACCATACGCAAGTCAACAACAGAATCGAACCTATGCTTGAGCTAAAGGCCCTAATGAAGGAGCCCCGCTCAACCAAAGGTCATAGTTGCAAAAGCAGATGGTGAGTGAGCTATGGCAAGCATGCACTAGCATCCTAAGAAAGTGAAATGCAAGCTGCTCATGAATCAACACTTAGGTGCAAATCACACGGGCATAGGTAAACAAACCGAGGACCCCATGGACCTGAGGTAGAGCTCGACCTCGCTAGAGCACTAAAAACATTGACTACAACCACTAGCCAATGCCACAAGATATGTGGCATCGAGAGAGTAATCACAGCCATTTCGGTCTTCCATCCTATTTTGCAACACTAGCACAGAATGTAAAGTTCAAACCCGAACAAGGTTGAGTGAGAAGTTACACTATGTAAATGTGTCACAAGAGAACCAACCCATCTCGAACAGTCGCTCAAAGGAGACATGATGTATAGTTTTTATTATGACTCAATCCTTTACTTTGAAGGTTGATTGTTATGACCTATTGAATTATGTGATGAACCCTAAATGTAGTGAGAAACAACCCCATTTAGTGCACTTGGGTAGTTTGCTTGGCTATCACTAAATATCTCAAGAAACTCTAAACAAAGGTAGCACTTACTTTTTAAAAACTCTCCCTTGGTTTGACGTTCCCAGTTAAGTTTCTTCAAGAGTATAGCTTGTCAAAAAGGAGGGTTGAGCTAACCCCATGCCCTAATACCCCCCCCCCGGGGGTTAAGTTAGGTCTTGTCATTTTTCATTAAGGGCTAGCATTCTGTGCTAGCTAGCCTATTGTCAAAATTGATAAAATATAGTAAAACCAAAATTTAAGGTTAAAGATATATATTAATAATTTAATATATATTCATAATATTAAAGAATATAAGATTTAATTTATGTATTTTATATAATTAAAAATCATCAAAAATCATTATATATATGAAGTTAATTTTTTTTTATTTAAATCATTGTGGTTTTCTTGGTGGTCTAGGTCATGGTTTAAGTTAATTTTGTCAATTTATAAAAATATGGGAAGGGGCTCCGTTACATAAATAAGGTAGGGAGGGAAGTCGTGGAGGATTTTTGCCAAGGGCACACAAGTGTTGAGAGACACGTTCTTCCATGTCACGAGAGGTTTAGGTTTAGGTGAAAAAGTGCAATTAATTGAAGAGTCAAGAGGCATGTCCAACTAAAGAGTCGAGTGACGAGTCATGTCTAAGTGAAGATCCAAATGATGAGAGTCTTATGATTGTATATAAAGCATCGTATGCAATAGAAATATTGTATTGTATCTACCGTTCTTAAATTATAACATGGTATCGGAGCCTTCACCTTGAGGGTTGATCCTAAAATAATGGACATGGCGAGGAAGAGGCCAGTGACGAGGATGAGCCACCAGACCTGGCTCGTGAGAGGGGATCTTGGCACTAGCTTAGAGCACTGGGATATTAGAGCACTAGCACTATGTGCTATGTGCGCTGAGTGCTATGATTAGGGCACCTGAGTAGGGCATGCATGGAGGTTGCTACACAACAATTCTCTTATGGCGAGCGTTAGAGTGCTATGGTTGTGCACTAGAGGCGCTGCCATCGGAGGATGCTAGGCTAGACGAATGGCAAAGTGGCTGAGTGGAGACCCACCTTGGGCTGGATTAGGGCATTGAGAGAGGCATTGCAGGCACTGAGAGGAGCGCAACACTAGGGCAAAGGCATTGCTAGAGGCACTGTGGAGTGCTAGGCATGCTGGACGCTTATGCAATGTCGTTTAGACATTGAGCGTGGCCCTAGGATGAATCCTATGCCAAGCAAAGCAGTTCAAAGGGCACTAAGGAAGTGTCAAGTACATGCGCTAGTGCTAAGAGAGGCATTGAGTGCCTAAGACTGGCCAAGATCATAGGCAAGTTGCTAAGTTGGGCTACTTGCTAAGACACGCTAGGTGTTGGTAGCAAAGGTGCTGGGCTAATTGCTAAGAGGATGCTATGGAGTCAAGGCATTGTGTGTGAGGGATGGAGTGTTGGAGCCACGTGGCATGAGATCTAGATGCTTCAGAGGGAGATTTCTTGAGTATTGACAATGGTCTCATGACTGATCAAGTGAGAGGGAGCGTTGAGAGACACGTTTTTCCATGTCATGAGAGGTTTAGGTTTAGGTGAAAGAGTGCAATCAACTGAAGAGTCAAGAGGCATGTCCAACTAAAGAGTCAAGTGACGAGTCATGTCTAAGTGAAGATCCAAACAACAAGAGTCTTAAGATTATATATAAAGCATCGTATACAATATAAATATATTGTATTGTATCTACCATTCTTAAGTTAAATAATAAGTAGCAAATAGAGCGGCACAGGAGATTGGCAGTGTAGAAGAGGTCTAGGGTTTGTGCAAGATTTGTGGCCTTCAAAAGATAGAATGAGAGTTTGGATGTGGTGCACCATGGGGGCAATTGTAAATGGGCAACAAAGGGATGGACAGATTTGAGCAGGATTTACACCAAGAGGCAAATTTGTCATAAGGATCTAAGTAGGGAATTAGGTTCTTGAGTAGAAATTAGGGATGTTGCTTAGAGTTTAGAAGCAAGGGAATGGAATTAGGGCTTAGGAGCAAAGTCTAGTAACATGGAAGAGGTCGGTTGAGCGCTTATGGTTTTGAAAGCATACATGGAGATCATGTCTCAGAAAGAGGGATTGATCTTTTCAACACCGCAACTATGTTTTGGTGGGCCCAACATAGGATTGTGAAGTCTTAGGGGATTTAAAGGTTTGACCAAGGAATTAGAAAGGGCGTTGGAAGAAGTGGACATGCAACAGATGAGCATGGACTAGTATGTACTTCATATGAATGGTGCAACGTAGGAATCCAAAGGGAATGGTAGGCATGGGAGCGACTCTGAACTGGGAAGGAGGAGAGGTGATTAAGGAAACAATAGAGGGGTTAAAACAAGCAACTAATAACTAGGTGGAGTATTGGGCACTTACGATTGGACTCATGATGGCTCACAAAGCAGGGTGAGGAGGCTCAAGGTGAGAGGTGACTCCAAGTTGATGTGCAACAAGTCAAGGGGGAGGTTAACGTGAGAAAAAAAAAGGTTTTATGTGAGAGAGTGTGTGCTTTTGGACTTTTTCAAGAGGTGGACATTGATCATGTGCCAAGAGAACATAACAAGCAAGTGGATTTGCTATCAAACCAAGCGGGTTGCATTGGCTATGAGAGTAGCGAGCATGATAAAAGAGGACATTCTGAAGTATGACAACTGGAGGTTGTTGAAGTCCAACATGTGTTATGAACTCCACCCAGGAACTTGAGGAGGGTACTTGGACTTGAGAGAAGACAGTTTGAACATACGGTGGTGGGGAAGAGTGGGACAAATGTGGAGGACAAGTCGGTATGGCTAATGTGGATGGACAACATGGTAAGCGATGCTGATGCAAGGTGAATTGCTGGTTGATGAAAGTCGATGATGTCCTAAGAGCAAAGGGTAGGAGTCTACATGAGTCACCAAAGAATGTGTGCAAGAGCGATTAGGCTAGTTGCATTGGACATTATTGTAAGGGACTGACGGATGGGGACTTTGAATTGATGTGGATGGGTGAGGGTGACCCGCCCTTACCTTCAAGGATGGTTTGGAGTCTCACAGAGGAGCCAAAGGATGCAAAGCGGGAATGGAAGGAAAGAGAGAGGATGCAGGGCATGGTTGTGGATGACAAGGCATGAAAAGAGCTACTTAAGGAGATAGAAACAACTCACCACATGCATCAATGGGTTCTTGGAGGAACTTGGATGCGCCAAGAGGGATGCGGGCTTAAGACAGGTGCTAGGAGAGTTTGTGGCAGCCAACGATAAGCCACTATCAAGCTTTGAACGGAGAATGAGGGCCGAGATGGTGGGAGAGCCAGCCCAAGCGTGACTCAACATGACCTGGACATGGTGAGAAGCAGCACAAAGGAGGACCAAAAAAGGTGAGGAACGAGAGAGTGAGTTTATTGGTAAGTGTAGTGCAAGCGATGGAATCAAGCAAGGCGCAGAAATTATGGGGAGAGGACTAGGAAGAGTAGGACATTGTGTGTGTGAAGATGCTATGAATGGTGAAGATAACAAAGATAAATTAAAATATGATTTACATAATTAGAATATATTAATATATTGTGTGACAAAATTTGAAACATTAACAAAACTCTTGGACCATAATCCCTATTTGAAATTCATACTCTTGTCTTACTAGCATTGTCTTCATTATAATAATTTTATTTTTAATTAAAATTAATTTAACCATTAAAAACATATATTACTATTTATAGGTATAAATTATCATTAAACAATTGGAATGTTCATGTCATTATATAGTAGAAAACTCCTTTATAATATAGATTAAATAAAAACATGAAGTTTTATGATTTTTAATTGACAAATCTAAATTTTCTTTATTAAGATTAATTACATCAACAAACAATAAATTTATTGTTTTTTTGAAATCAAGCATAATAGACATTTTTCAATATATTTAAATTAATGTAACTTAAATTTATTTTAAATTATTAATGCACACTCAAATTTCATCTTATTATCTCCAATATTTAATTGTGATACTTTTAATTATATAGTGTATGGTAACGACATAATACATTATCAACAATGCATAATATAATAATGATGAAAATTAAGGTGATGTAATAATAAATATGAAAATATTAATTAATGATTTGAAAAATTATTAACATTAACAATGATGAAGATGAAGATATTAATTGACCTTTTAAGTATTTTAAAGATAAATTATACTCACTAATATGGAAATGAAGTTATCAATTAATATTTATTATTGTTAAATGCTAATAAAACATATAAGTGCTAATAAGAATCTATTGTATAATCATTAGCACACATAAATCAATAAAATCTGTATATACTAATTCTAATTTGATAATATATAAACCATATTGGCAACCTAAACTGTTTAACTATTTTATTTTATTAATTGTTATGTAAATGATTACATTTTATTTTCACTTTTATTTTAATCGTTCATTATTATATAAACCAAATAGTTTAAACTTTCATGTACTTTTTCTTTTTTATTATAATACTATATAAAACTATTTAGTTATCAATTACAATTTAAAATATTTTGCTTTTGGAAATATTGTTTAGTTGTTTGTAATAAATAATAATAATATTTTCTTTCTTTTATTTTTTTTAAGCATTTAAATAACATGTCAAGTTTTTAATTAGCCTTTATAATTAAAGATTTACTATATTAAACAGAAGTGTTTAACTTTTTATATAAAAATCTATAATACATTTCAAATAGTTGGATATTTCATATATATGTATAAGGAAAAAAAAGTGTATATATAGTGTGTTTATTCCATATGACTATAGTTATTATAATTACAATTAAAAAAAGAAATTAGTATTTCTTTTTTCTTAGTGTTTTTAATATTAATCATTTAGTTAATCCTTATAAATAGGTTTGACTTTCATTTAAGAATTTCTTATTTAATATATAATATAATGTTTTAAAAATTAAACATAGTATTTTTAAGTGTGGTTCAAAAAATAATGCTTAATGTTTTTTTAATTTAATAAAAGATTTAAAAGACAGATTTACTTTGGAACTATATGTTCTTTTTTATAATTTTGTAAAAGTTATTATTTGTTTTTCAATTGTAAATACTTTTTAATTACTTATGAAGTTATATATTTAAGTCATTTTAATACTAAAATAATACTTTTAATGTTTCATATTTATTTATTGTTCATAAACATTATCTTTTTTATAAATAATTCAATATGAATACGGATATTTATGGTTACGACTAAATATGTATTCACCTAGATTCTTAAGTCTATTATATTCAATTTAACATTAAAAAATATTAAATTTTTATTAAAAAATAGTGCTTAATATTTTTTTAATTTAATAAAAGATGTAAAAGACAAATTTGTCCCATAATTTTGTAAAATTATCAGTTTCTTTTTAATTACAAAGATAAATATTTGTAAATACTTTTATAATTGCTTTTTAAGTTGTATATTAATTCATTTTAGAATTAAAATAATACTTTTAATGTTTTATATTTATTTAATATTCATAAACATTGTTATTTTTATAGATAATTCAATGTCAACACGGATATTTATGGTTGAGTCTATTATTAAATTTTTCTAATCAACAACAATATATTATCCTTTTCTTATAATAACATACATTATTAATAACTCCCTAAACTTGCATTTAATTGTTTTTTAATTACTCTTTTAATAACGTTTTTTAGAATGACCCTTTTGTTATATCTTTTAATTATAATATAAATATATAAAGCATTATATTGCCTATATAATATTCTGCAGTTTCTAATGAGCATTATGTCCGGGCCAAAATAAATTGGATTATTAAATCTTATTTATAAATTAAAATTTTAAATAATAAAAGAGAAACTAATTAAACAAGACGAAGTATAGAATGTCAAAGTATATTCTAGTATCAACTTCTTCCTTATAAACCATTGTTAAAAACATTAACAATATCAACTAACTAACTAACATGCACAACTTTAACTACCAAAAAAGCATTTACACTATATGCACACAAATGGTAAACTTTAAACTATTTGAGTATTTAAACTCTGCTTTTGTGTGTTATGTACAAACTCGTAAGTTTAGGTTGTGGAGCACTGATATATGTTAGATAACAACACATACAAGGCAGAGTCTTTAACCACGAGCTCCTTCACAGCGCTCCTCCCCACGTAAGGATCACTATGTGTACTGCATCCACATAACAATGCCTTTACTGCAACATCGGAAGAGAAAGGCATACTCTCCACTATCTTCCCCGCCTCTCTCAGCAAGCCAACACGGCTTAGTAGATCAACAACACACACACAGTGATCCTCACGAGGAGTCAATCCATAGTCACTAACCATCGAGGCGAGAGAGACAATGGTTTTCTCGACAAGCCCGGCGTGGCTGAACGAGCTCAAGACATTCAGGAATATAACATCGTTAACCTCCACGCCATCGAGGTTCATCAAGTGAAACATCTCAACAGTCCGTATGTACATCCCACTCCAGCAGTAGCTCGTTATCATTGCCCCCCAGGAGATCGTGTCCGGCGCCGGTATGCTCTCAAACAAGCTCCTTGCCTCCTTAAGAAATCCCACTGGGCAAGCCCTGTCACCATGGTGGTCCACGTCAGATTATCGCGTTCCTCCATCGTGTCAAAGAGTCCCCTGGCTTCTCCTATCATCTTCTTCCCAAGGTAAGCTTGAATTACCACGTTGTACGAAACCACGTCCCGTAACGGCATCCTCTGGAACGCACTTGTGACCTGTTCTAGGTCCCCGCAGTAAGAATACGCTGCAACAAGTGCGGTATACGCCGTTACGCTCCGTTCTGGCATCGAATCGAACACCGTCTTGGCCTCGTGCATACGCCCGTCCTGGGCATATGCAGCAAGTAGAAGCGTACACAAGACCGAGTTCCATTGGGGTGTCCTATCGAATACCTCCTTGGCTTCGGTTACGTGGCTTCCTCTTGTGTATGCTTGCAATATTGAAACCCACGAACCGAGTGTTCTCTGAGGCATACTCTCGAATATACTCTTCGCATTTTTTAAGATACCCAAAGAAAGCATATGCAGAGAGCATGATTGTCCAGCTGACGAGGTTCCTCTCCGGCATCTCAAGGAAGAGCTTATTAGCAGTTTCTAAATCTCCCCTCTCTGCGTACCCCCTGTAATAGCCGTCCATGCCACCACGTCGGTTAAGGGCATCAAGTCGAACAAGTTCCTGGCCTCCTGCAAATGCCCTTTCTGGGCATATACTTGTAAAGTGAAGTCCAAGAGATTATAGTCCTTTCCCGAAGTGTATCAAACAAAACTCTTGCTTCACACACTTCCCCACCTTCGGATAACACCCTTAACATTGCATTACAGGAGACAACGTCCCACTGTGGCATTCTGTGAAAGAAACTCTTTGTACCTCTGTGATGCCCATTCTGGGCAAATGCTGTGAAGAGTGTAGTCCAGGTGATAACATCCCTACATGTGGCTGAATCGAATGCCTGTTGAGCTTGTTCGTATAACCCATTATCAATATACGCTCTGATGAGGATGTTCCACGAGAAGACATTGGGTTGAGGGATCCTGGTGAAGATATCTTGTGCCTCCTGTATACTCCCGAGCTTCCCGAGTGCGTGTATGAGTAAGTTGAATAAGAGCGTTTGGTGCTCCCCTGAGAATGTACTAAAACTCTGGAGTATGCACTTCTTACTGCTTGTAGAGAGTCTGCATTCTTAATGAGATTGATTAAACCATTCCTCATACAAGGGTTTTGGGTTTAAGGTGAACGGTCACGATGCAATGTAGAAGGACGGCCGCACACGCGCACACCATTGAACAATATAGTGCATTCTATTTTCAGTGTCTCAAGGGGCTTTTCAGTTAAGAACGATATCGTAGAGCTATAATTATTTATTTTAAGAGTTGTATATACTTCGATGATGTTTTGTTAGACATATAAAATTTGTATGTACTACAATAAGATACAGTTAAGGTTGTTAATACAATAAGTGGCATTATTTTATAAATTATAGACGATATATAGAGCTTTTTTTAACACACGCACGCACAGAGAAATAGGAGGGAGGGAGAGATGCATATATGTATGTTTGTATAGACATATATATAACTATGCCCAATTTTTAGCGATTTATTGTACTATTCATTGACTTACGCTAAAATGTTATATTCTTGATGGTGTTTCATACAATTATTCTTTCGCACACACACACGTACACACTTTGTGTGTGTGCAAGACATTTGGGCGATGATATTGTTGTAATATTAATTGTGTGTGTGCATGTGGACTTATTCTACAATGTTATTATTTTGGTGATCCCAAGTATATAAGGGTTCATCCCTTTATTCTTTTGTTTCTTAACGTTGTTATGCACACACACACACATACACACATACAGAGACATGCACATATGTGTTAATATTTTGCAGGAAATCCTTTGGTTCGACTGGGAGCTACATCGACGGTCTCAAATTTGCGTCGAGTTTAATGCCTCATTCCCTGCTTAAGGATATGATTAAGCTTGCTCATTGTCACGGAGTATACGTTAGCAGCGGTGGATGCTCCGAGCATATTCTTTCTCGAGGTCGCAATTCGTTCAAGCAGTTCATTAAGGTATATGGTCAAACAAACTTTACTAATACTATTGGATATTATTGTCTATTTGCAGGAGTGCAAAGACTTGGGATTCGATATGATCGAATTTGACACATTCTCGGATAAAATTTCTGAAGATGACTTTCTTCATCTTACGCGTATGATCAAAAGCGAGGGTCTCAAGGCTAAACCCGGGCTTTTGCTTGATGATGAAGGTACGATGGTTTTTCACACACACACACACGCAATTCATATGTAACCAAGAACAGGTACAGACCTGTGTAGGAACACTAATTTTCTTTTTGTATAGATGCGGAGTCTATACTCGATAGCGCTGAGAGGTTCCTGGGAGCGGGTGCAGATGTGCTCAGGGTGGAATCGGATACGGAGTTTCACACAACGGACGTCATTGCGAAGTTGATTGAGCGTGTTGGACTTGATAAGCTCATGTTTGAAGCAGCAGACCCCAAGATATTTGAGTGGTATATCCGGAACTACGGACGTGGGGTAAGCTATTCTTAGTTATTGTAACATTATAGGTGGTTATTATTTGCTTCATGTAAATATGTCTAACTTCTTCCATTTGTTATATGTTTCCTGATTATATTTCGTTTTATAATGTACATCTAATCTCTTTGAAAGTAGCAGCATATACTCATAATATGTACGCATCTGCTTATATGTATGTGTGTTTATATTAGATATTGTGATTAAATGTAAAGTCTTTCTGTATGTGCGTGCGTGCGTGCGTGTGTGTGTGTGTGACATACATATGGGTTATTAGCCATCTAATATAAATAGGTGTCTGAATGGAAGGGTCTTATGTTTGGTTTATTAGATATCATGATCTAATGTTATTTCCATAGAGATTAGATAGTTAATATACTGAATAATATTCTAAAATGTTTTGCAGGTTAATTTGTTCGTGAACCATTCGCACGTAATGGAGCTTGAGTGTCTACGCTCTGGATGGGCTATCGCAGAGCATCGACGACTCTTCCTGTAAGCCTTCTAATTAAATCTATATGGTAATCAAGTAATGTTTTACATAAATAAATATTTGAACTGCTTTTACATATAGATAGTTCACATACACCGTTATCCAATGTGTATAACCGGTTCTAGTCAGACACACTTGAATTTTAAATTTGTAATTCATGCTGTGACACCACGACTGGCCATATCTCGATTAATTAAGGACATGCTCCTTTCCAGCTCTTGATAAGTGAGTTCAGCAATTTCCACCTAAAAGATTTGAATAATAGTTGTATATATAAAGACAGACCTGGATATCTGTTTGTGTGTATGCGTATACACACGCACACACACGCACCTTTCCAAGCCAGGTCTTGATTTCCTTTCTAAGGTTGAGAGCTTTGCTTTTAGCTTTCATATAGTCTATAGCAGTTGGCTGTGGAGGACCATCTTGGTCTTGTATTGCAATCAAAACAGCTTCATGTAGTCTCTCCTACACAATAAAACTCAACTATGTTATTATATTAACCAATTAGTTAGTAAACTAAGTACACAAACACACACACGCGCATGCATGCACGCACGCAGGCGCACACACACACCGATGTCCAGTTTAAGCTCACCCGATTAGCATGCTCAGCTTTGATACACTCGATGTTGGATTTAATTACGGGAGCTCTGTCTTTAAGGCTTTGCTTGACCTTGAAGCCTCGTGCAAATGCATCAGCTAACATTTTATGTGTAGCTATCAGTGCCTGCACGTTTAACACTAGAAGCAACACACATTATATACGTCTAGGCGTGTGCATGTGTGTGAACATCTTATACCTGCATGGTCACCAAGATAACCTTCTTATAGTGACGTATTGAACTAGCACGCTCCTTAATGCGGTTGTTTAATTGGCCGTTAACTATTTTGAACTCGTCAAATTCCACTGCATGTAGCACATCTTTGAGGTCCTTCTTGCCTAGAGATTGCTTTACTAGCTGGTCAATCTCTGTCTGGGACCTCCTGTTATTCCTCAGTACGGAATCCCTTATTATACGTTTCCTTCTAGTTTTCTCATATATAAATCTACATACATCATAATACAGTCACTATTAATGGTGTCTCCTCTCTCTCTCTCTCTTTAATATGTATTCTTGTATGTATAGGGAGAGCATTTATTGTGTATTATGTGTGTGGATATATGTATATATAATATTTAAGATCAAAATATTTTAATGTGTACTTTTATGTATGTGCTGTACTCATCTCTCTCTCTCTCTCAACCTTAAGATGTCTTCAGAGTAAGGCTTATTGGCAGGATTGAGCTGTGCAAGCAGTAGCACGTCCCTGTTGAAGTCAGTCTTATCTCTTCGGGCCTCTCCGATGGACTGCTTGGCCTCCTCCAGCACAGCTTTCAGATCGTCGAGTATTCTGTTCTGCTCGTACACAGCGTCTCCATGTATTGCATTTGGTACTGGCATTCCTCCTCGGCTATGTCACATTTCTCCTCCAAACTCATCGGCTCTATCATCTGGTATGTGTGTGTGCGTGTTGTGTGTGTGTGTGAACTTGTTGATACAAGTTTAAGGCGTTGTTAGCTTTGAACTCTATATATGCATGCATATACGATCGATCCATGTGTGTCGCGGTGAATGTTTAGTATATATATTTTAAGATACGCCTTTTATGTGTTTTTATGTCCTTAGGTGTGGGTGTGTGTGTGTTCATATGCATATATCCTTGTCTATATGCTAAACACACACACACATGTGAACCTGAGCAATTGAACACTAGGCCTTGGTGGTGGAGCCACTGGATGGAATCGAACTGTAGTAGTAGTTCTTCCTAGAGAGTCAGATGAGGCCGAAGTGGACCTCAAGCTTCTCTCCTCTTCTTGTTCTTTCTCTTCTTGTTCCTCCTCCAGCTTCTCCAAGTGAAGCTGAAGACTCCCTTTCCTCTCTATCACAACCCGCTGCATACATATATAGACACATATACTTACATATGCAAGCGCGTATGTGTGTGTACACTTACAGAGAGATGCTCACTGAGCATTGCATTCTCGAGTCGAATTGACGACTGCTGATTTTGCAATGCTCCGAGCTTTTTTGTTCTTCTCGTGGTCGTCCATTTGAGTCATGTTTCCTTCTTCTTCTAGTGAAAGAGTTGAGTCAGACTTAGGGTTTTACAAGACGGTTGGTCGTTGAAATATCCTTTAACCCGCTCCGCCACTCTCGGAATGCCACGTGGTACCGTTACTTACCAAAGTTGACCCATCCTTACCGTCCCTTTCATACAATATCAGCTTTTATATTACTGCACGTTTTCTTCTGCACACACTGTATATGCATGTGTATATTATGTTCTTTCTCCATTAAAGATACACACACACACATATATATGTAGTGCGTGTGTCCCCACATGTATATCTGTACAGTGGACATGCTTTAAACTTGATTATTATATTTGCTTATAATAGCGATACATTGGCGTCTATAGGAGCTCCCAAACAAGTTGTAGTGATTAAGATAGTGATAGAGCCTGTATAAATGTCCTCTCTCTTCAAACCCCTTCTTCTTTGGCATAATCTACAAAATTGAACTTAATTACGTAACTTAATATGAACTTAAAGATTTTAATGCATAAGAAACACTCACATTGAAATATCCATCGTAGAAACTTGGGTGAAAGTTTGCACACCATGACATTCCAAACTCTGCCTCGTTATGACCATCTTCAAAACATATATAGAGTCATGATACACACCGCGCGCACACATCTTATATCTTACAGTAGCAGGCAGGATCAAGTATAACAGGTTCTCCCTGACTATCATAGGCCAAGTTACCACTCCACAGGTCACCATGAAGCAGACAGGGTTGCACATCTTCTACGTTCTTAAGTATGTATGGGATCTTCTCTAAGAGTCTCTGACCTGAAAATTATATACATAAATGAATACTTACTATTTATCTGTGAAAGTATATATATCTTTGTGTGTGACTGTGACAGTTATATATAAGTTATGGCATGTCAAGCATTTCACACACACACAGTGGGCACGTATTATTTGTGGTTTCATTTGTATTTGAGCACCTTTCTCATACAGTTCTTCATCATCGTGATTCCTCTTAACCAGTTCGAGTTGATGACCGATGCGGTAGTCTCGGAAGAATGCGATCCAGTCAGAGGTCCAAGTATTAGGCTGTGGTGTGCTGTTTTCATCAACAAATGAGGTAACTGTGTATATGCGTGTGTGTGTGTGTGTGTGTGTGTGTGAGAGAGAGAGAGAGAGAGAGACCTGCCAATGGTGTTGTCCATCTCGAAGCCAAAACCTTTAGCAGAGACCCCAGCTTTATGCATCTTTCCAAGCATTCTTCCCAACTCCCACTTAACATTCATTCAACTTGATGTGTGTGTGTGTGTGTGTGTGTGTGTGTGTGTGTGAGAGAGAGAGAGAGAGAGAGAGAGTTTTCATCACTTACTTCACCGCCAAATCTAGATTTCCCAAAGTCTATGCACTCCATGATAATAAATGACCCGCCTTTAGGTAACTCTCCTACCTGAATCAGAGTTTGAGAGAGAGGGAGAGAGGGAGAGAGAGGGAGGGAGAGAGGGAGGGAGAGAGGGAGGGAGAGGGAGAGAGGGAGAGAGAACCCTGAATGGCTTAGGCACACGGA